>JANJYP010124247.1:0-19139 GCA_024605115.1 Rastrelliger brachysoma | reverse complement strand
TGGAGTAGTGGCCCTGTGCTGACTGTAGGGCTGGGACAAGGAGGGGCACCATATCATTATTTGGAATAAGGAGGGCTGTGAGTGTGGTGGTTGCTCCTCCTGTTTCATGCCCTAATCCGCCTTTTCCAGGCTCAGTCTTTCTTGGACCTCTTGGCCTTGGCTATGTTTTCCTGACGTTTCTGCTTTTTCTTCTGTTCCCGATCACGTGCCTCAATCATCTTGGCCAGTTTCCAGGAGAGAAGCGCACTGGCAATGAAGAGAGGTGTTAGAGCCAATATCACCGTAGTCAGGAAACCGTAGGGATCTTTGGCAGCCCACTCCACCACATACTCTGCCCAAGCCTGTATGTCAATCATCCTGCTCAACAATGATGAAGCTGATCAACCCTGAAAGTGGGGACAAGGAAAGAAAGCAATGAATAGCCAAGGCTGTGTGTCTGCAGGCATGCTAGCATGTTGTGAGACTGTACGCAGGTACAGCTGTGCTTTTACTACATTTTGTATTCTCTTTTGCTCGTTTTATGCTTATGCTTTTGTTTTTTATTTTTGTGAAGCACTTTGTGCTACATTCTTAATGTATGAAAAGTGCTATATAAATGAAATTTGATTTGAGCTAAATGCTAACATTAACATGCTGATGTTTAGCAGGTGCAATGTTATTTAGCATTCACAGAGTACAGCTGAGGCTGATATGAATGTCATTAGTTTTGCAGGTAGTATTTGGTACAAAAGATTTTATTTTTGGATTTTGACCTGATGGTGGTGCTAGAGGAAAAGTCAGGTGATCACCATTAGGACTCATTAACTGGGGGCCGAGGATGGCTAACGTGGCTAAAAATAAATGTAATATGTGGGTAACAACTCCGTAGTGTACGGCTTAAGCAGTATGTAATAAAGTGATCAGTGACTACAGGGCCCTTTCTCAGTACTGATTGCAAGATGTAGATTACAGTTACAATTGTTCATTTAAAATCATATCAATCTACAGTAAAAGCCATTATATATGACATTATCTGAGGAAATCCTTTGAGACGCTATTAATAGATATAGCATTATAAAACAACCAGTCTAGTTATAGTTATATGATTATTTAATTAGCAGACTGACTTATAATTTACTATCAACAATACAAAAATCCAGTCATTGTTCAAGCCATTTATCAAAGAGAAAGACCAAGCTCTAAAACAGACACGCAACCTTTCTGGCAGTCTGTATACCTACTAACTTATTGCACCCTCACACACTGGCGCTGAAGGAAAAGCACATAAATATCCAACAGTCATTGTTTGTTTTTTTGCAAAATGTCCACAATAATATAATACAATCAGAATAGGAGAGCCACCATTGAATAAATGATTTGGCAGAATATTTAATCATATTTCCAATCAAAAGTGATGTTCATAATGACTATTGCTCATCACATTAAACTGCACTATAACAGGGAGTCAAATGTAACTTCCATGGTGTATCTCAGACATCTAGTCATCAAAGACTATCCTTCTCTGGCTGGACTTATGATAATATTCAAGGTTTTTCATCTCTCTCAATTAAGCATCTTGGAGTCACAAAAAGATCCTCAAAACTTTTTAAAGAGTTGTAAACAGAGGATTCTGGTAAAAGTTCATCTACTTTGCCAAAAACAAAGCAGTGCTAATTGTTTGGTTTTTTTTGTGTGTGTGATGCTTATCTAAAACTTTGAGCTGATCCTCTCGGGTATTTCAACACTTATGTACAATTTGTAAGTATATTGTCAAAACCAACACTATTACAATGGTAAATTATACACAGTATATATTCATATGGTGTTAAATACAGTGATTACACAAAAACAATTGTCAGCTAAGCTTGTAAACAACTGCAATTCATTACAGCTGCGGTGCTATTTATTTAAACTTCAAGCTAATCTAACGAAGATGTCATAAGAAAACAGGCTATTCATTACATCTTTACGATGGTATTTAACTGCTTATGTCACAGGTGTCAAAAATGTGTCTACATGTATCACTTTTATGGCCAATCGCGTCATTTAATGTGAGTACTTGTTGAGCGCTCAAACCAAACCTCATATCAGCGCTAAGAGAAGTAATGACACGACACGTCGCTAACTAGCCTACCTTAGCATTCAGAGTCAAACCTGTTACGTTAACAAACAAACTACTCTGTCCTCGGTTACCAACAGTCATGTTGCGCTTCTCCTAGTCTGTGGTTAACATGATATATTTTCTAAAGTCTACGATGAATATAAAAGACTTCCTTACAGTTCATCTAATGTTAGCACCGCTAGCGAATCCGCCCATCCATGACGGCCTAACTTTGAGCAATAAGACCACAATGGCTCTCGGCTCAAGCAGTGTACGTTAATATAACAAAACCGTGCATCTATATTCCTTAATGATTAGTTAAGACTACTGCAAAATTGGTCAAATACAACATACACTTACCGAAAACGCAGTGATTTATGTTTATGCTCACGTTAATCGGCTCCAGCTTCTCCCTGTTCCGGGAAGTACGACTGTTGTAGTCCCGAAAAGCTGCTCGCTCTCGATTGGTTACCGCGGTCTACTGTATAGGTGGGAATTGTAGTCTTTTTGTAAACCTGAAACAGCGGTAATGAAAACATCAAAACGAACGAATTGAATTAAAAATCACTGGGAATGAAATTGACGCACTCATAGTGTCTCTTTTGATGAGTTTGAAATGACAATGAAAGGTGTTAGAAAACTAGTCAAAAATATCTAAACTAGTTTAGATATTAGACAAAGCCTGCGTAAGACTGTTAATTATAGGCTACTAATTTATTTATGTATTTAGTAGGATCTGGGTTTAGTAGGATATAGCATTATTTACAAAAATAAAATTCAGAAAGGGCTCCACAGAATACAAAAAAGACCATAAAAACATGCAAACATTAAAAAAAAGGCAATAAAACATACTCAATGCGGCAGAAAAAAGAAAAGCAAAGAAAAAAAACCATAATTTAAAAAATGAAAGAAACCTCCTCTCCATTTCATTAAAGGGATATTTAACAGGATTTTGACTTTAGGCTAATCTCATCCATATGTTATGTAATGATATGTTAATAGGTCTCTACCTACACTTTCTATAGCTTAATAAAACACATGTAAGCAAAAATCTTATCAGATACTAAACCCTGAGACAAAATCTTATCTAATGTCTTTGGTCTCATTTGTGTTAGTTCAGGGCTCCCTTAAGTGAAAAAGTTTGGAAAACAGGGCCCTATGTTATTGTTACTCTTAAATACTGTGCCATATTTCTTGGAAGCATGACAATTTAAATATTAAGCAGTAGTTAATGATTAAGTTAGTATCTTCTTGATCATTTATTGTGGTTTCTCTGTGAAGTCACAATATTTAGCAGTTTTTAAAAACATATCATAAATGCTATAACTCATAATTAGTAAAATGCATCTGATTGGATGACACACGCAGTAATAAACATATACAGAGAGAGGTCATTTTTACCCTACATGAAGGCAACAACACCATGTTATTATTGCAGTTTGCCCTATTTCAGTCTTGGAAATAGGGACAGGCGGTATATGTGAGTTTAAAGTATAAATGGGAGGGTGCCATGATGAGCCTATATATAGGCTAATCTAAATTATTCTGAAATCAAAGTCTTATTATTTATTAAGAAAGCTGAGCTAAAACTTTGAATATCACTGACATGAACTCAAACATGAGTGTTGATGTGATATGTTTGATATGTTAAGATCAATGTTGTCATTAAAAAGAAAGTAGTCAAAGAGCATTAAGTTCAAATGCTCTGTGTAAAGGATTGGGCATAGCACTCTATTTTCCATCTGTGTGCTGCCAGGATTCCCTATTTAAAGATATGTATAACAAGAATGTGACATAAGAGTATTGCCTCATCATTGAATAGTGATATAGACAAAAATTAGCAGCATAAACAATCAAACCCTCTTGGAGCATACAGTATATAGTCAACTTTTTGACTGATTTAGAAACATATGACACCTAGCTGTTGTAGAAACTTATTCCATGTGTAAAACCTCTTTGTCCAAGTAATGAAGCAAACAATAAGGCAATAACTTCAAAAATAAAATGAAGCCAAAGGCTCCACTGGCCCTCTGAGAAAGATGACTAACATAACAAAGGAGGACCTGCTGGCTTTGTGAACTTCCTGTGGGGAAGTATTGAAACCAAATCAGGTTAGGCCACATCTGCTCTGTCCATACGGCATGGATCACTTTCAGAGCAGTTCAAAGGCCAGCCTTTTAGCCCTACTCACAGAGGAAGAAGAGGGGCAGCTGGGAACACATGCAGAGGACAGACACATTGCAAACACACATTCTGGTTTACCAGCATAGTTTAGGCCAGTGGTTCTTAATTTTTGCAAGTTGGGCCCCCCCAAAGCTGGTTCAATGTAGTTGCCCCCCCTCCTTCTCCTGGCGTCAGCCACTCCACTGCTCATTGAGGACAGTAACTGCAGTGATAGCTTTCATGTCCTAGCCTCCAATAACACCAGAAACAGTCAGTAATTTGTCCCTAGTCACTAAGAAGAGTCGGAAATTCGCCAGATTTAGCAGAAAGTTGCCAAGTTAGCTACCTTGAGGTGTGTGCGGACATTAATAAAGTAGCACTGACGTTGTGTCACCGTTTCAAAATACTATCCTCTGTTTTGGCAGATTTGAAATGATGTGGTTGATGTTTTGCCACTTGCATTTTGACATGGGGGGACTCTGTTGCATCTACTTTGTAATAATAGACACTGAGTCCGTTTTTTTTTTTTCTCCCATCCCGTCCTGTGCTCGCACCCCACTATTTGAGAGACACTGGTTTAGGCCAAGGTTTATAGACAATTTGGAAAAAATTCCCTAATCGGGTGTTTTGTTTTTTTTTTTTTTAAATGTTTTCTAATTATTAACTCCTGCATGTCTCATCAGACATGGAGATTCAGGGGTGGGCAATGTAGTCCCACTCTAAAGTAGGATGACTACTTTTCTCCTACAGACATAGCCCCCCACACTTCCCCTTCCTTGAGCTAGTTACAGTATGCAGCCAACGTTATCAACAGACAGGATGGAGGCCCATAAAATGACTGTACTGCAATTTATAGTTAACCAGCTCCACTGGTGGTGTGTGTCATAATGCTTGCATGAAAAACCATTGGTCTGGCCAGACCTTAAGGAATTTCCAACATCCTTTGATTTTCCAATCTTTGGTGAAAGGTTAATAAACTTACTGGAGTGAGTGAGGAGTAGAGAACACGAGACTCAGAGGTCCTAAAAGCCTATTCTAGCAACATAATGCACTTTCATGAAGTTGGGAAACTTGTGAGAAAGATTGAAGAGACAATGACCAAAATAATTACAGCAAAGGCCTGGTATCAGAATTTTTAGTCTTTATGGGTCAAGCACACACTGGATCAACACATGATACAACTTGATCACACGTAGACCCTGTCTTATTAATGTCTGCATGTCTGTAAGAACCCTTCTGTAAATGTCCCAGTCCAAGCTAACCCTGATGACATCAACAAGGTTATTTTCTCAGACTTCAGAAAGCTCCCTCCCAAGCCACAGAAAACATTATACAACAAGGCTAGCTGTTTTCACAGGCTGTGTAGACCTACTCCCCCCATGATGATTATACTGATCCTCCTGTGTAAAATCAGTGTGGTGACCCTTAAAGATAAATATTCTGAATGCTTGTGTGAAAGAATCTTTCCGATTGTTGTTTGTAATTAAATGTCCATAGACTGCATCCAGCGAATCCAATACCAAACAGCTGACCAAAATCACTGATTAATGACTACAGAGGACAAGTATGTCCAGCTAAGTATCTTTATGTTCCTCCTCCCACGCCCTCTCTTTCTTTGACAGCTGAAAGTCCTTTGGACTAAAGCCTTAAAAACAACCATCATGTTGTTATTGAGAGAGCTAACGGCCCGCGGTGGTAGCACAGGCTCCAAAGGAAAAAAGTCAGCTTTCTTGCCCTCTTTTACCCCTGTGGGAAACTGCGAGACCGCCCCTGGATTAAGTCCCCGCCTTTAAACTCAAATAAGAAGGAAACTTCAAAGGCCGTCGGCCGCCGGGGCTCCGCCCTCGCGCTCCCGGACGGCTTCACAAAGGATTTGCCGACGTTCGGGAATTCCGCCTCCAGTTCCTTTTATAGCGCCACTCGTGCGCTGGCAGCGTTCCAAAGCCCCACCTACCCCGGTTACTTTGACAACACAAAGGACTTCACGGAACTCGCAAGCACCACCCACCTTCCCAAATAAGGGCAGTCTCTCCATGTACGGCAAACAATCGGTGCGAGATTGCCCTTTTCTCTTCCTTATCCCGTTTATATGATCGGAGAGGAACTGCGCTTCAGGTTGGAAGCGGTGCGATCATGGCCGAGCGAGTCCAGCAGCCCCCAGCCAAGCGGCTCTGCTGCCGGCCCGGCTACAACCCGGCATGCAGACAGGGGCAGCGGGCTGGAGGAGTCCTGTGTGGCGGCGCGGGGTCCGCTCCGGGAGGGTCGGGGAATGGAAAAACGCAACCCCGAGTCGTTGCTCGACATCGCGGCGCGCAGAGTCGCGGAGAAGTGGCCGTTTCAGCGGGTGGAGGAGCGCTTCGAGAGGATCCCGGAGCCCGTCCAGAGGAGGATCGTATACTGGTCATTCCCGAGAAGCGAGAAGGAGATCTGTATGTATTCCTCTTTCAACGCCGGAGCAGAGGAAAGTGGAACTAGCGGGGACAATAATGACGAGACCCAGCTGCCTTTCCTACGGGGTGTCACTCTGCTAGAAGGTGGCTGGGTGGACAACGTATTACAAGTCGGTGAGTGGACTATAGCGTTGGGAAAATAGATGAAAACAGTCTATTATGAATAAAACATATATCTCGCACTGTTTGCCTTTGTCCATGGAACCGTGCCAGACTTTTAAAGGGCTTGTGTTTGCCTTCCATAGCCTCGTCTATTATCAACAATGCGGGGTATTTCCACACCAGTCTACCCTATAGCTGTGTGAGAATAGCCTATTTTCAGATAAGCCCGTAATAGTAGCCCACTTCTCCTTGTTTTTGCCCACTGAGCTGCGCGCATTGAATTGCCCAGAGCCATCCCAATTGGAAGCTTAGCACTTTGTTCCTATTTTTGTGTCTTTCCAGCTCTCCGTGCCCCCACCAATGGGTATGCAGACAAAAGCCCCCTATATCTTTTCACCGCTGGCTAAATAGACGATATTTAGAAAGGGTGGGAGGGACGGCGATTTAAAGCCACAGCGCTTCTATTTTGTTTGCCAAACACCTTTGTGAGACTGACTAAAGCCTTTCTCTTGCCTTCCCAATATTCAGTCAAGCACAGGCAATATGCAGCTGCATATGCATATAAGATGCATTTTTTTTCTTGCCTTGTAGCTACATTATTTGTGGTAAAACAAGGAGTAAACAGAGGTGCTTTGGGGCTCAGCAACCCCCTGCCTGCCTGCCTGCCTGGATGGCTGCCTTTGCCAGAGCCACAATATTTCACTGCATTCGTCAGTGCAATAGACTCAGCTGTCAATCCGACTCCCCACCCTTGGAAATGGTTCAGGATTCTAATCCCATTACCCTTCCCAGTTCATCTGAATCTTAATGCATTCTGCAAACAAGATTTTATGCATGATCTTCGTCCTTCTCCCTCCCTCCTTTCCTCACCCTCTCTCTTCTCCCCCCTTGCTCCCTCTCTCACTTCTTGGCTTACTATCCCTCCAAAGAATCTGTGTGGAGATGGCTTCAGCTCTTGTGGGCTCAGAGAATGTGCAGTGCACAATAGTAGCCATGGAGCAGGCAGACAGGCAGGCAGCTCTCCCTCCCTCTCTGGCCTGTTTACCAGATTCCCCAGCATCAGGCTCATTTACGTGCTCACTCTTTTGGGGCTCTGGGAAGCTAAAAAACACTCTGCTCTTGGTGAAATAGAAAGCATGAGGCATCAGCGAGGAGATATTTGTGTGTCAGAAATAGTGACAAAGAGGGAAATGGGGCCATTTTCTGTGGCCACGCATGTGTTTTTGTGTGTGAAAGAGAGAAAGACAGAGTAATGTGTGTCAGTGTGTGTGTGGGGGTTTGATAAACACAGAGGGGGATTGTGCATGTGTCTGTGTGTGTCTTCGTCTGCACGGGCTGTCAGTCTCATCCTGCATGCTCATAGAGAGTGGAGGATGACAGGCGAGTACACAGCAGGAGGAGGGCATGTTATGCTGATTGCAATTTTCGCCCCAGAATTTTTTTTCTTTTTTTTGCTGAGGAAAATAAAGCCAAGGAAGAGAAAATGATAAATAAAAGATGCAATCTACTCCAGGGGACAGGCAGCCACTGGAGGATGAGGGCTTAAAAGCAGGGCAGCATGGGAGGGGGCTGTCAGCCACATCACACACCACATGCATTGGCCCATCAAACACATACAGTGGGTCTGGCCTGGAAAAAAAGTGCAGTGTGTGTGTGTGTGTGTGTGTGTGTGTGTGTGTGTGTGTGTGTGTGTGTGTGTGTGTGTGTGTGCGTGTGCGCACAAGCGTGTATTGCTTTGTGTGGCTCCTTGTGTGCTGTCAGAGGGATGGGATTCAGTGTTGATGATGAAAGACAGTAGAGCAATAGAATAGATGCGGAGGTTATTGTGTATGGGGGGAAAAGCTAATATACTTGAATGGATCTGCTGTCGCTATATTCCTCTCCTCCCCCTCGCATCTCCCTCTCCCTCTCTCCCAAGTGAGCAGCTATAAAACTCTCCATATTTACTCCCCTAAGGCCAACTACCAGCCCCCAGTCTCCTGTGATTATTTATCTTTTTCTCAAAGACATTAATCACACACTTTTTCTTTTTTTCCTCCATGTCTCTCCATACATCAGTGCTGCAGAGGGAATGGATAGGGGGGACAGCATTTAAGGGGAAGAGCAATAGATGGGGTGATATCAATAAAAAGAGGGGAAACTAGAGGGGGGAAAAGTGGGTGGAAAATGCAAAAAAGAAAAGAGGCATTGAAATGGTGACTGCAAGAGAAGGGGATGTATGAAAGTAAAGAATGAAGTGCAGAGAAGGGGAGAGAGTGAGATGGATGGGTTGTTCTTTCTCCCATGCGAGCTCATCGGTTCCGTTGCCATCCTCCGAGATAAATATTCATATATGAATGTGAGCGTTATCCCACAGACCAGTGCTTCTCAGTTATAACCATGTTATAATAGCCTGGTGTGGGTCCTCTCACACTCTTTCATCCATCGAATCGGTGATGAATGTGTCAGCCAGTGAACAGGCAGTGGAACCTCAACCTGTATTGTAAAAAGGGTCAGTGTGTAATAATACATTAAAAACTGCAACATGAAATATGCATAATGCTTTTGGGGAATCGGGCCCATATAACTGCTGTCTGTCACAAAAATGACAATTTCATGAGCTGATCAGAGAAATATCAGAAAGTCTCACCGGTGTCCTGAGTTTCAGTGTACTTTAGCTTGTCAATCAGAGCATGCCGTGTTGTAACTGAGCATCATTTACTGGTATAGAAAACTTCCAGAGCTGCCTGCTCTGATCACAGCATCTGTTCTCCGACCCCCTTGTGTAATTTAGCCTAGGCAGCTCATCATGCTGAAAGGGAGGCTAGTATTATGGTGCCCCGTCCTCTAATTATAGAATTCTAATCCTATGGCTCTAACATGGCATGACAAAGCATGTTTGCACTTCATTACTCTCCTTCCTGTTCCAGTCCTCCAGTCTGGGTCAAGTTCATTCCCTCTTTTCTGATTCATTTATGACATGTTCTGTCCTGCTCCTCCTCCTTCCTCCCTTTGACCCTTCATGCGAGTATTTCTAACCCCCACCCCTCACACACACACACACACACGCCTGCCTACAGGGCTTTGTGCGAGGAGGTAAAAAAAACAAAAACAAAAAACAAAGCACACACACACACACACAAACGCATGCACACGCACTCCCATCTCATTCTTACTATCCTGTTACCGTAAGCCCCATGTCCCAAAGGAGTGACATACTGATGCCTGGCATATGTCGCTCCCTGCAATGTCATTAGCAGAGGCTACATGCTACAGCTTATTTATCCAGCCCTCCTTGTTAGGCTAATTTTTTCACATGAAGCTACATGTCATTGTATCATGCCTCTGCCCCAAATCTGAGTGATGAGGTGGACACTTTGTAGAGCATGAAAGCAGAATTGCATAACGTGTAGCCTATTTTGGTGTATTTTCCATGGCGATATAGTTGGACTTGAAAGCCTATAATATTTTGCCTTTCGCCTGCCTAAAATAATCGCTGGATGTCCATGGCAGTCATGCCTGTTTGAGTGTGAATGTCATCCTCCTCTGCTTCACCTATTTCAGAGACAAATCAGTGTGTGTGTGTGTGTGTGTCTCTCTCTGTCTGTCTGTCTGTCTGTCTGTCTTGTGCTTCTGCATGCTCATAACTCAGGTTAATTTGTTCACGCTCTGGAGAATCTTAATTAGGTTTCTGCATCATCTACTCTCTCACCAGCTTTTTTTTTTATATCATGATGTCAGTGAAACGGTGAAATAACAACCAGGCATGGTGGTTCCCTGTTTTTTAACCTGTTCCTTTTTGTAACACAGATGGTGAAAACCATTACACAGGCTCTACTAAACATAATACTTTACTCCTAAAATGCATATTTCCGGTGTGAGTGGAAAAGCTGCAGGGCCATATGTCATTTTCTTATTGACTTAAAGTTGTGTGCTTAGCATTAAGGCAGAACCTAATATCAGACGTATTTTACAACAATAAAAGACAGAGACACAGCCAACATCCACGAAGCAAAGGGGCTGATAAAACAACAAAGAATATTTGCACATGCTAGCAGAAAATTGTTTGTGTGACAGTAAGCCAAATACCAAGGAGAAATCTGTGCCCCTTACAAAAGTGGAGTAACACTAAGCATGTTTGTGCAGGAGTTCAAGCACATACTCTCAGACACACGCACATAGTTTTTATTCACTCACTTTTTTCCAACAGAATTCACAGGGCCTTTCAAAGGGCTCTTGGAGAACCTATACCAACATTTCAAGCATTTTGTCCACAAAGGTGCAGAATTTACGATTCAAAATGTAAATCTTGCATGAGTGTGTCGTCTGTGAGACGCTATCAGGCTGAGCTGGGGTTTTTGGTGGGTGAGGGCGTATTCTTTCTGTTTGTGTGTGGGCTGTTTCTTTTTATGTGGGTAGATCTGGTTTTATTTTCCTGTTAGGTTTGAGAGTTCCTTTATCTTTTTACAATGCCCATCGAGAATGAGCCCACATGCATACCACCAAAGACGCAGAGACTGGATGCTTCCGAATGTGTCATATATCTGCGTGAAACCAATATGTTAAAGTGGGGTCAACTTATGATGCAGGACTTAAAAAGATGCCAATTACTGTATGTGTCAGGACTTTTAGAAAAGCCTTCCCCCAAAAAAGCTTTCATGTTGTTCTGAATAATTAGCTAAAGAGGATGTATTTATGAGGATTGTGGGAAAGTAAACTTCACAGTAAGATGATCATATGTCATGGACCGAGGCTCAGAGGTGAGCATACTGTAGAAGCAGTGATCCTAGATCCAGTGCCTCAGGTCTACCCCCGGCCATGTGACTAACCCTGGGCTTGTATCGTCATGGAAACATGGCTGAGCTTAGAACTAGTGTAAACATCTGGCTGTCCAAGAGGGAGAGAGAGGGGCAGCAACCGCATCCATGTGTAGAGACATTGAGTCTTTAGGGAAAGTGCACTCTCTCCGATGGTCTATATCTGAGAGACGGAGGGGAAGCAGATCCCACACCTTTGTCCCATTATCTTGGCTGAATGGAAAGAAGATAGGATGCATTTCAGCTGTTGTGAAATGGAAACATGTTAGCTTAGTCTCTCTGTGTAGGTGTGAGGAGTGTGTTGTGTGGTTGTGCAGATGTGCTTGTGTGTATAGAAAATACTGTTTTTGCTGTAATATTGCCATTAATGCTGCCATTAACTATTATTTTACATTATTGATTAACCTGCCCAGTGATGTTGTCAGTGTACTTGTCCGCAATCAAAATATATTTTCAACTTACTGTCATATGTGACAAAGAAATGCAGAATGTCTTCATATTTAAGAAGTTGAAACCAGAGAATATTTGTCAGAAATGATTAACTCATCAGTATAGTGGAAGCTGGTAATTGCAGCTCTTATCACTATCTCTTATTATATCATTTTGCTGAATGTTAGACAATATCTGGATTTACAAGTCATCCAGGTAATGATGTTTTTGTCTATCTCCACTTGTGTAGAATATTCACCATGTAGCCTAAATACTCTGTGAATCTGAAATGTGTTTATGTGCTCATTACTTTCATTCAGCTCATAATGACTTTCAGCTCAGCAATTTCTGCCTTCGATTACTTACAGGCAATCAGCCGCACTCAAGTTTTCAGTCTGGGTGGCCCCCTCAAGGGATGAATCCAATAAGTAAACCCTGACACTGTGGTGATAGATGACCACTAGTTCTTCTGCTAGCTCTGTTATGTTCCCAGCCCATGAGAAGTTTCCAGAAGGTCCCATTGCGTGTCACAGCCATTCCCAAATCCAAACTAACCAACCCCATTCCTGAACCCAGATGTGCCCCCAGCTAGATTATTCCCACCACAGACCATAACTTCCTCAAGCCAGCCATGTTCCATCTCCTACACCCAGCCATAACTGTTCTTCACGTTTCCAAGACTGTACCCAAGATGTACCACTGGACAGTTCTTCTGCCATCTGAAGCTAGTCTTAATGTCTGCCTTCTTTCCAGTCGCTTCCACCTGACTGGAGCCAGCCTCCCTCCCTGTCCCATTCCTGCTCCCAGACATAGCTGTTTCCTCTCTGCCCCTCTTAAATCACCGCTCTGAGTTTCAGCCCTAGGCGCCTTGCACGTGCCACTCTACCAGGCCTATCACCAAGTTGCCCAAAGTATGTGCTTTAAAATGACCCTACATGCTAGCACAGGCACATTTTAGAGACTCTCAATGTACAAGATCAACGTGTGTTGCCCCTGTTAAAATAAACCAACTAAAGTAATAAAGTTCCAGGGTGAGCTCTCTAAAGTCTGCTTCAGTCCCTGTTCCAGTTTGAGTTGTCTCCTGTCCCAGACTGTGGCTGCTGGGTGTGCGTCAGCACAGCTCCTCAGCTGGTTGACTCTGTCTAGGAATCCAGTCCTCCTTCCACAGAGCTCCTGCCCCTCTGCAAGCTGAGGGAGCAGGCGATAGAAAGGCTACTAAATCCATAATGACAAGGCCCTATTAAAAGCTGTTTTTTCTATTTCATTTAATGACTTTTATTACCAGCTGCCCTTCTCTCTTCGATTTGGCAATAATAACAGTGGAATGCAGCACTTGGTGTCCTACTATCTGATGCACCCTTTCACTTTTTTTTTCTTTTTAATGAATTCTTGTTTGCACCAATGGGCTGCTGAAATGCTTACTGCAGTGGAAGTTTCAGTGTACAGTACTAGTCAAAATTTTGTACCCATTCCTTTATTTGAATAAGAAAGTATCAGACATTAGACTGGTACAGTGTGTGTGTGTGTGTGTGTGTGTGTGTGTGTGTGTGTGTGTGTGTGTGTGTGTGCGTTTGTGTGTGTGCCTTTGCTATAAGAGAATACGTGTTAAAGATTACACATGCTCTCACTGTTGCCACAGAACAGGGCCTCTCTGTGCAGTTTGGTCAACAGCTGTTTCTCCCCAGAAGCCAAACAGCTTTGAATCAGCCCAAAGGCTACAAACAATTTTGTGTGTGTGTGTGTGTGTGTGTGTATTTGTGTGTGTGTGTGTGTGTGTGTGTGTGTGTTCACATAATCACTGTATACTTTGCTTAGAGCGAAGAGACTTACCTGCTGCTTTTCCAGATTAAGGGCAACCTGTACCAGACCTAATAACTTAATTTAGGCTTTTAGTGTATAAATATTTCTTTATATTCTGTTGATTTACACAATACCAACTTTTACCATTGGCAATGCTGGCCAGAAAGATGACACCAAGTCCATCAGAATGTTTGTGCTGATAAAGTTATCAGCTATACAATTTAACTTTCAACGTTTGCATCATTGTAAATCATTGTTGGGTTGAGAGTGGATTTACCTGTTCTAGCTTCTTGCTAAGGGACAAAAAACTCCACTAAATACAACACAACATTATGAGGTGTCTGTGTGTGTGTATGGTTGTGTGTGTTAATGTCTCAGTGAATGTGTTTATGGCTGTGTGTGCCAAGCTGAATAAAGGTGAGGCATGTTAATGATAAGAGGGTGGATGACATTCCCGTCTGTCATCATTCCCACCCTATCTCATCTCCACTCTTGCACACACACACACACACACACACAGGTTTTGCGTACATGCTTTAAGACACACACTTACCTCACTGTGCTTGGGCGCCACTGACTTGGCGCCTTAGAATAAACAAGTACAAGGAATGAGGGTTTACCTGCCACTGACCCCTATCGCACAAACAGGCTGACACACAACGACAGAGGTGTTCACTCATTGACTGGTCCCTCCCCCAGCATTGAGCTGGCCCACTGTTGACCTCCTCACTTGACCCCCAGGGATTTACTAAAGCCAAAGGTCAACATGGTCAGACTGTCCTTCTAGTAGCTGATTGCCCTGCTTGAAAGACAGGCCCATGCTCATATTATTGTTTTCCAATAAACAGCAACTGATAAAAAGAAAAGATTGCTTGCTTGATTTAATGTGCATATGTGCCTTTGCAGTCCTCAATAAGCAATTTCTCACCTGAGAGATCAGACTGAGAGGTGGCAAGGTATGCAGCCAGGATTTTTTTTTTCTTTGTCCTTTTGTGGAACAATCAGAAATCTGAGCCAGACTGGGGGGGTGGGGGTGGGGTGGGGGGGGTGGTACCCCCTTTCTCTCATCTTGCCCAGCAGGCTCAAGTGCTGTGTGAGCTATGTGGAGGAGAAGGACCTGAGAGTGTGAGGTGCCTCTGGCTGTGCATGGTCCAACGATGTCGTGGCTGTGTGGCATGTGAGACATGCATTCACTGCTCTCTGGTAGAGCAGTGCTGAATAGAGCTGGGAAGGCTCTCCAGGCATGAGAGACAGAGAGACAGACAAAGAAAGAGAAAGAGAGAGATTCAAAGGGAAAGAGAGGAAGGCTTTCAACTGACTATGGAATTTATTTTGCCTCTGTAAAGAGTTTTCGTTCTCTTTCTTGCTCACTTCCTTGCAGGCTTAGTTTTTTCTGACCTCACTCCTGCCCCCTCATCTTCATTTTATTTTCTTTCTCTTTTACTCCTAATCATCCCATACCTGTGCCTATCCTCATTCTTTTTCATGCATTCCTTATGTTTATAAACTCTCAGGATCTCTCTTTCTCCCTTTCTCAATTTTCCAGTTTCATTTCCCAAGCCAGGCAATAGAAACTCATATCTTATTTACACTGCCTCTATCTAGATACAGCATGTTTCCATAGTGCTTCCTGTGTCTAAACTCCCAGAGGAAGGCTAGCTGGCTAGCTAGCTCCTGCTCTCTGTGCTGTTCTCAGAGCTAGCAGTCTGCACCCAGACCTCAGGGGCTATCACTTTTTCTACATTTAGAAGCTCTCTGTTTACCAGCGTCTGGAATTAGGAAAGGGACAAGACTTGGCCTCTACTTGTGCCGTCTCTCTCTAAAGTTTTTAAATGATCCCTACACCCTGAAGGACTGTGCTAGACTATGTCAGTGTTGTGCACGCTCTGCTCTCTCTCATAGGTTTTTATATGCTTGATGCTTTTTTTAAGGTCAGGTCTCCAAGGTGATGGAAATGCACAAAGTAAAAGAAGCCTTCAACTATTGAAAGCTGACATTGAATATCTGATTGGTCCAATCTTGTTCACTTATTCTTTGCTCAGATAGTTCCTGAGTTAAATCAAATAATTATAGATTGCTTTATACAGCCAAACTCAATGAACTATGACTTAGTTTGTTAATAAAAATGGATTTTGTAGAAAAAGTATGCTTATATTTCCCAAACTAAGGAATAGCTTTCATAACATTAACAAAGCTGATGCGTCAGCACTCATATGGCGACATTTTAAATGATACCCACCCCTTTTTTGCACTACATTATTAATTGTTGGGTTTCAGGGTTTGTCCTTTGTTGGAAGCCTTTGTTGCATAAAAGCTGTGACCTTTTTTGTCATTAACGGCCGTAGTAAGAATTGCTATCATACATTGTGTTGTTTGTGACTCTGTCCTCAGAAACATACATGATCTTAAAATAGATGAAGTACAGATGTGCTATGGTTGCTTCTTTGTATTGTAGAATATGACTGTCTGCCACTGTGTGTTACTGCCATCCTGTCTGTCTGCATTCTTGCCCAAACCCTTATATCTGGCTGTCTGTCTGTCTGCCTGGCTGGCTGGCTAGCTGTTAGCTGGCTAGCTGTCCCTCCTGGGTGGCTACATCACCTCACCTCCTACCCCCCTCACAGCCAGTGACAGCCCAGCCCAGGGAGACATGGGTAATGGTCCTCTCTGATGTACAACCTGACTCAATTGGACTGGATGGCAGACACACGCCTAAAATAACAAAAGGAGGAGAGAGAAAGAGAGGGGTAGAGAAGGAGGAGGGGAGGGAAGGAGCGAAGCGATCGATAAAGCAGGGACACATCGCCTAATAAAGATTTATTCCTTTTTCCCCCCTCGCAATCCGCCTTGGCAGGGCTGAGAGGGGGAGGAGAGAATGTGATTAGTGGACTTCTTCTCCCAGGGTGCCTCTGATAGCATGTGCGTACGCGTGCACAGCAGTATGTATACCCCTATGCATTGGGTGTATTTTTTGCATCTCTTGTGTGTTTATCGCACGTGTCTCTCCTTCTCCCAAGAGCGAAGGGGGTTAAAAACAGTCTCTGTCGTTTGTTCTGCCGGCAGTGGCACCAGCAGCTGCAGCTGTGTCCCTGCCTCTCTCTCTTCCTGTCAGCTAATATTTAGTTAATCTTTGGTCTGGGACCTACGGGACTGGCCGGAGCTCCTGGTGCCCCATCCATCTCACACTGATCTATATTCCACGCTGGATGCCTGTGCCATTAACCACTACCGAGGGGAGGAGAGAAGGGGATGGAGAGGCACAGAGGTAGAACGAAGAAGAAAGGGCAGATGGGTGGAGGGAGAGCTGAGGAGAGATGAGAGTGATGGAGAGAAAGCAATGGGCGGGGGGGTTGTCTACCATCTCAGCACTAGATGAGTGGAAAAGAGGAGGAGAAGAGGTGCGTCAGCTATTCCTAGAAATTTGAAATAAAATGTCAATTAAAAAATGCACTGTAAGAAATGTGCACAGGCTGCATTTATCAGGCATTTTTGTTTATTTTTGGAGCACAGCTCCCATTCATCCTTTCCCACTTCCTCTTTGTTTTCTGCCCTATTGGATGCTGCCCTGATCAAGTCTTTTATAGAAGAGCAGGTGGAATTAGGAAAAAGGTGGCATAAGTGGAGGAGGAGGAAAAGGAAAAAAGAGGCAAAGGTGTGGGAGTAATCCATATGCAGTGAGTGGGCCACTTCATTGATATGCATTGTGTAGTTATGAGGGGGTCCACCTGTAAAGGCTCCAAGTGCTGAGTCACTTGCTAACGCACAGACTAAATGCTTTTATCCCCGACGCCTGGTCCATCTGAATGGAATATAATAGGCCATAAAGTGCTTTGCTAGCAGTGGCTGCTTGCCCCATGGCAAACCCTCGCCCCACACTCCCCTACTCCAAATCTCATTTCACCACTTTTATGGAAACAAAGTGTGTACGCCGTCTGCTTTAATTACATCTTTTTTTCCTCCTTCCTCTGTTTTCTCCTCCATTCTTCCATTTCTTGCTGTTTCTCCTGCACAGCTCTATACAGAGAGCTCTCTCTTCTCTTCTCACTTCAGTTCTTCTATCTTCACTCACCCCCCCTCTTCAGTCATGTGTGATCCCTTTGCTGCTGGTGTGTGTGTGTGTGTGGCACCTGTTTGAGATCTTGGTGTGTGTTTAGGGTCATACTTGCAGGTCGCGTGTAATGAATAGCAGGGCTGTTGCTGAAGCACAACTGGCTGAGAAGAACTTAGCCGGAGAATAGCGCACCAGTGACGGGAGGAGATGAATGGTTGGAAGGATGGATGGAGGGGTGGATGGAGGGAGGAAAGGAGGGAGGGAAGGAGGGAGGGAGGGAGGAATGAGGGAGCAGGAGGACCAGTAAGGGAGGAAGTGAAGAGTGGTTGCAAAGCCAGTGAGCCTTAACCACCTTCTGTCAGTCTGTCTGCTCTCACCGCTGTTTTCTCTCTCATAGGAATCTAATGGCTTTTCCACTGTCCTCTTTCCAAACCTCCACCACCACCTCCACCTCCATCTCCCTTCTCCCTCTGTATCACCATGCTATTTTCCCCCTCCTTTCTTACTCCTCTCCATCTTCTCACTTTCCATTTCCCTGTTAAAATTCTCCCCCAAAGTCTCCATGCTGTCTTCCCCTGCGCTCTCTCTCTCTTCCTCTCTCTCCCTCTCTCCCTCTCTCTCTTTCTCCCTTTCTCCCTCTCTCCCTCTCTCCCTACCTCCTTCCAGCTGCTGGCCAGAGGAACAGCTGACTAAATCTAAAGCTGGGGCCCCTGGCTCTGGCTCTGGCCCTGGCCCCAGCTCTGCCACAGCCTCCTCCTATTCCCAGCCCTCCCCCCTCCTTTCCCTCCCTCCACCCTCCCACTCCCGCCTCTGGCCTCTAGCCCTGGCTCCTCTCTCAGCAGCCCCAGTTCAGCCCTGGCCCTGCCTCTGAGCCTTCGACTCCAGTACTGCCTGACTCTCAGTGGNCCCCCCCCCCCCCCCCGCCCTCTGCTCTCTCTCTCTCTCTCTCTCTCTCTCTCTCTCTCTCTCTCTCTCTCTCTCTGTTTTGCCTATAAGCCTGCCCTCTCTTTTTCTGTTTTTTCACTCTATATTTCTTGTTAATTCACTTGCTCCCCCTCCTCCTCCTGATTTTGACGGCCTGTAGCGGGGCCCCTGGTACTGTCCCAACTTATCTGGACTGAGACCTCATCCAGGTTGGCCGCAGTTCAGTTCTCTGGCTCCCATACCCAGGCTCTCTAGCCAGGCAGCTTTCTCTCTCTGGCTAGTAACGCTACTCACTGTAACTCATTGTGGCTCGCTTCACTCCAAGCCACGTTCGGCTTGTACAT
>JANJYP010124071.1:0-24304 GCA_024605115.1 Rastrelliger brachysoma | reverse complement strand
GACCTAGCTACAGAAATGAATCTACACCGGTTGTACACTGGCAGTGACTTCCCGTATCTCCGATTAGTTTGTATAATCCGCTGTGCTGTTTCATTAATGCTTTGGATCCGACATAATAATTCATTAATAAAAGAACAATCGAAACGATCGGTTGCATGTGGAGAACAAAACAACATTGGTCGCATGTATGCTGCGTTAGCCTTAGCCAGTACAACCATCAACTACCCAGCTTTAGCCCGGGTATAGTGTGAAGGGTTACCCGAGTTGAGCTTGTGTTTTTAGGCTCATGTGTGAATCGTCTGTGTCGTGTCATACCTGTGCATGAAGGTTCGAGTAATACCCGAGTGTCATGTCTGAAAGCGACTTCTGTCTCAACCCATGCCTACTAGTAACATTACTGACGTGTGTCCTGAAGCTGACACTGGCTTTTTTGTGATTGAAAGTTGTGGAATGGTTGACAGAGAGAGCAAATGTATCTGAGGCCTGTGTTAATATATACATGGACTGCATAGATGGTGTACAGTTGTCAGAGTTGAATAGTCACTTCCATTGCAAATGTACATATTCAGCTATAGTCAGCATTACTAATGAAGTTCCCTAGTTTTGAATGACATGTTCCCTGCTATCATGTATCAAGTATCAAAGTATTAAAATTTAAAAAAAAAAACTCATTTGAAACTCATGCTGTGACTATTATTAAATACATTTTACAAAATGCATCATTATTACTGATAAGCCAATGCATAAGCAGTATTTGCTGTAGCTGATTGAGGTAGAGATAGTTTGACTTTCTTTGTGAGGGTCATGACATAGTAGTTTTGAGATGATAGATTAGGTAATAAAGAAAAAAACATAAGTCTGCTACATAAAATTACATTTTGATTAATTTTTTCAGACATTTTCTTGACTCTACTTCTGAAATATTAAGTTCAAATTATTCTGACCTTAAAGGGGAATTCCCTTTTTTGCAACCTGGACCTTATTTCTAGGGTTAAATACAGTTATATACTCACCCCAGAAAGTTTGGTGTAATTTGGAGTCCATCCAACACTATTTAATGCACTCGAGATCGGCGTATATCCACACACTCTCTTATAACGGCAATGCTAAGGGCCACGGCAGTGCAGCCTCTAAATAAGACATTATCTACTGTGAAACTCATTAATTTCACCAAAACTTTATCATGAATCACAGTACTGTTCCCCTGTAAGCTCAAGGTTGTGCTGTTATTGTCATCTGGGGTTTTTACACTGTAATGCAACCTAACTACTTGCAGGCTGTCACTGGCTTGCACAGGCGCAGTACAGCTGATTCTGCATTTTGCCTTTGCCCTGAGCTGCTGAGGCATTGCATGCCAGTGAGGTTGCAAAAAACAGGAATTCCTCTTTAAAGAGTTGTCTATTTGTAAATGTGAGGGGAATAATCTCTTTAGGGTAACTGCCAATAACTATTATATATTAGTTCTTTATAAAGTTCTTTATATAATTTATCAACCTCTTTATTAACCTGTTTTAGTGTTGAAAGGAATCATATCAGTCAGTCTGATTATGGCTATATACTTCATAGTCATGATGAGTGTTATTGCCATGCAAGAGAAAACAAGATCAAAGAGGCAATCTACTTCATTGTTCACTGCGCACAAAGAGACATACAGGTAGATCACCCTCTCATTCACTTCTTTCCTGTTTTCTTATTACTGTACTCTTGTATCTGAGTTGGGTCCTGGCCTCAGTTCCCTGATTTTTTTTTTTGTTTTTTCAGTTTCCTTCATTGTCTCCCATCTCTCCTCTCCTTCCCCTAAATTGGCTCAGTACACTTCAACATGAGCCAGCAGCTAAGGTGTTTAGCTGGGTCTGCAGTCCTCCCTCATACACATACACATAAAAGTACACAGACACACCTGCAGACTTCTGGGGATGAGGGTAAGCAGGCTTTGTGGTGGCTGGCTTGGGTTAGGATAAGGCTGTGGGGCTCTGGGGCTCCTCAACACTCTAAATTGGATTGGGCTCCACAGAATGATGGATCGATGGTGGTTAGCCACACAGGTGTAAGAGACTTATTGAATCTATAAAGCAGCCATAGCTTTTTAACTGTGTCCTTCTCAAAACATCTCTCCAGGCACTGTCTGGCCATTTCAGCCTCCTTCGCAAGCCCTCATCACAGCCATGCTGACAGGCTGGCCTGTGCAGGTACATATTAAGAACAATCACATAACTATTTAATTATTTATTTATTTTATTGATGTTATGGTTGATAGGCAGACAGAGCCTGTGTGTAAGACAACACAACCCAGAAGAACATTAAGAATTGTCTGTATGAGTTGTAATGTCCTTGTCCTGAAATAATCCATTATGGAGGAAAAAAGTGAACTGACAGGATCTATGAAAGAGTAAATGTCTCTGTCTTTAGGAGCAATTATTTCAGATGTCTTTAGTAACACTCGACCTAACAATTATCATGTGTGATACAGCTCTGAACTAGAGCTTGAAATTGATGTAAAGGTCATTTCACAAAGCCGGTGAACCCCTTACCAATTGGAAACAGGAGTTATTTTTCCTTACTTGCACTTGAAAGCATTACGGTTTTCCCCCTAAAAGCAAGCCTTTAGCTATTGCATGTCTTGTGTGGTATGTATTTGCAGAGTCAACTTTGTGACCCTTTCTGCTGAATTTGTGTTTCTGTATATAACGTTGGATCCTCAGTTCACACAGGCAGCTCTCAGCACAGACTTCAAATGGCTTGGGTATAGGTGCAAATGGTGGTAGGAGATGACTAATAGGCTTAATTTGAGACTCAACCCACGCTGTCTTTCAGACATTGTGCTGCAGAGAATCATTAAGATGAAACTGTGGAGAGTGTGAAGTTGAAATGAAAGTCAAAAAAGTGGGATTGTTTCCTCCTATCTCAGTATGTTCTCAGTGCTCACACATGTGACAATTTTGTAGAAAAACTAGCAGTGAGAGTCAGTCATTGCAGCTTCCAGGCTGGGATACTCTAGTGGAAGCTTCTGTTATATGCTTGTTTTTTTTTTGATTGGGCCTCTTATAGAGTGTGATATGTGGATTCAACTGCAGGCTACTCTCTCATGCAGAAAGCATTTATGTTTTCTCATTCCTTGACTTGCTGCTCTACCCTAGATGTGACACAAGCAGAAAAGGAAAGGGTTAATAAATCATTTCAGTGAGCCCAAGAGGAGCGCAGACATTTTCCTCCCTAGATCTATTTGAATTGATGCTGCATGCCATTGTTTAAATAGTGTAACTACAGTAGTTGCGGATTTATCTGCATTTGGTCATAATATATCATCCACACATCACATACAGCCTGGGCGCTGGTCAAAAGAGCTTCTGTTCCTGAGCACTAGTGCTCACGTTCCCTCTTTCATACATACACACTCATGCATACATGCATAGAAACTGTCTGCTTAGATCATGCAGGCAAAAGGTTAAAGGCCACTTCTGGGTCAGGGCATTAGCAGTGTCTAAGACTTATACAGGTGTACTGCTCTCTGTATTCATGTCCATAATTATTCAGCCCCTTGGAGTCAGAGTGTCTCTCATCACCACACTTGATTGGTGGTTTAGATGTTTAACTGTTCTTGAAGACAAAGGCATATCCAGATGGGAAAGTGTACCTTGACCTGCCTTTGTCTGTCTATCTGAAGTGCTGTACTTCGTGTGTGCTCGAGCACATGTTTGAGCCTGTGCACACATGAATTGAACAGATGGAGAAAAAGGGCACCTTAACAAAGTGGCTAGTGTAATTAGGTCTGGTCTGTGCAGTGAGAGATGTGGAATAATAATTGAGGATTGTAGAGAGCAATAAAGAAAAAGCATTATTTTTTATTCCCTTTTTTCATTTATTCAAGTTTTGCTGGAACAATACTGTCTGCTCCTGGAATGCCTTGCTGCACGCTAACACAGCCACAGTCACACATGGAAGCTAGCCAATACAACCTCATCTGTTGGCCCATTAACAGATAGATGTGTAGCTGGTTATTAATTGTTCTATATTCCTCTGGCTGGTCTGGTAATTGAACCATCAACCCATGGCCACCACTCTTATCTTTTGTCTTGTCACCATTTTTAGGCCCCTACTACCTTTGAGCAGAGAGCACATAGTGTCCATCTGGGAAAACAGAATTTAATTTATTTGAAAAGATACCCCTATGTATAATACAAAAAGGTGGATTACGGGAAGTAAATTCTCTGTGAAAATTTGTGGTTAGAAATTACAGTTTTGTATGTGGCATGCCACACAAAGGGGTTGTGATGCTTTTGACTTGTGTGTCACATTAGAACCAAAGACATAATTATGAAAAATTGCTTTTAATGGCTCACACTTGTGCTGTTACAGGAGCCCTGGCTCCTGAATATTCAGAGACCTTTTCCAATGAAACATTTTAAATTTTGATGCACACACATATTGAGTTGTGTTGAAACTAATAATGATTGTATTAGCCTATGCTAAGAGGGCAAGCTTAAAGCAGCTCTAGAAAATATAGTATCTAATACTATTGTTAAAAGTATTAGAATATCTGTAATCTATGCTGAGTCTAAAATGGAAGAAAATGTGTACAGTATGCTGTATATACACTTGACTGGTTGGAGAGGTCACTGTAGTGGATGAGAGTAGAGTGGACACACATGTAGTAAATACATGTGTGCAAACACACACACACACACTGAGATCAACTGTGCCCACTCAGTCCTAAATAGAAAACAGATGATAACGAATACCTCTGCTCCATGTCTCTCTGCTGTACATCCCACGTTTTTAGCCAAGTCCTAAGCCGATCAGAATCCTCAGATATCCACGTTTAGCTGGATTATGAGAAAGTGTGTCTATAATAAAAGCTGTGGATCGTGAAATAGAAAGTGCTGTTCAGCATGTTGAACCAAGGACCCTAATCAGCCCGTTCACACTCGCTCAGGCCCCAAACAGTAGGTGAAGCTACTAAAGTGGTATTGCTATTCATCCAGCTTTTTTTCTTTTCCCATGCATACTGTCTTGACTTCTGCCTACCCTGATGTACACCCTACGTTTCCTAGAAACACATACAGAAAAACCAAAGGGTAAATTGTTTGAAGATTTATAAGACATTTAAATTTAAGTCTAAAAACTATGTTTTCATCCCTATCAAATCTCTGTTTCATTCTCTCTCTCTCTCTCTCTCTCTCTCTCNCTCTTTCTCTCCCTCTCTCTCTCTCTCTCTCTCTCTCTCTCTTTCTCTCTCTTTCTCAACCCCCCCCTTACTCCTTCTGTCGCTCTCTCCATCAACTAGTTATGTACAATGATTGAGATTCTTACATAGTACTCTAGTTAATAATGCAGTTAGAAATGAAGTCATTTTCACCATGGCTTTGTGCTAATTAAATTTTACAGCAGCCTTATCACCCAGCCACACACATTCATGGTCCTCCCACATTTACCAACGCCAGCAGCCATATCACATAGCCGTCAGGGAGCAAAAGTGCTAGGGAGATTATTATATGAACTTATGTTGTTATGGGAGGGAAATGAGTGTTATCTGTGCTTTATATTGATGTCATCTACAAAGGGAGGTGCTTGAGTTCTTCTCTGTGGTATTACCTTTGGTAAAGGAGCATTTTAATTGTCTCTGAGGAATTTTTCCCTCACTTGCCATAATTCCGCTTCCATCTGGTCAAACATTTGTGTTATTCATTGATATGTATATGTTTTGAGCAGGCAGGCTCTGTGGTTTTGTGCTTCAGGCTAACATTTGCGACTGGTCACATTGTAGGCCTCGGCTGAAAGAAACCACCTATCTGTATGCATGTGTTGCCATGGTTGCCACTAAGCTGTCTTGACTCAGCGGTAACACAGAAAATTTAGGTAGGAATGATGAAAGAAGGATAATAAATGGTTTACAATTCAACTCACCCTCTTGCAATAACCAATGAGTAAACAGTACCATATACAGGTATCATCCTAGTCTCGAGCACAATAGTCCTGTGTTTGATGATTCCTGAGACCACTTTGGTCTGTGGTGATAAAATGATCACATTCTTCCAAACTGCATCATCTCACTCTGTCTCTCTCCTTCACTGTCATTTCTGCTGCCACTCTACCTGATATGTGTCTCCTCACTAATCCAAAAGCTCTAAGTGCAGTGATAGGAGTTTCCACACAGACAAGAGTGGGAAGGCCAGCCCTCAGGCAGCTGGATCTTTTTGAGGCTTGATTCCCCTTAGACAGTGGGATTTAGGCTTTGCTGATTTGTCTTAATACCACCCTTTTATATCCACATGATTTATTTTTTTAGAATCAAAGTTAAGTATTGCTGATGGAAGAATATGCTCTCTGAATGATAATTATACATCTGTATCTCTCAAGGGTAAAGCTCTGGTTGACTATATTTGCGACTCATAGATACAAACTTGTGACTCCTTTGAAGTATTATCCCCAAATCAATTCATTAAATTTTCAAACTATATGGCTCTAATTTGAGAAATATATAGAATTCTAGATCCTTCTTTATTATGGTTTATTTAATAAAGACTGAGGCTCAGTATTAAGTAGCTCTTAAATGGGGAGGGAGGGGTAAATGGTATGATATGGTGGCTTATACAAATTGAATAATTAAGAAATAGAAGTTGATAAATATTTAACAAGAATTCTTGTTGGACTAAGAAAGTAAGAGCAGTCTATACATTAAGCTAAAATTGTGTGTCTAAATTGTGCAAAGAATCATAAGGAAAGGAATAGATTTTTAAGAATAGTTAATGCAGGTTTGATAAAAGATACAGGTTCTATAAAATATAACATGTCAAACTTGAAAAAAAATCAAATGCCAAATCCCATGAAATGAATACATTGGGTCCAGGGCAGAATTGGAAATGATTGGGTATGATGGCAATCATATCCCAGCATGATGGAAATGGCCTACGCTGGTGAGATTGCAACAAACCGATAATAAATATTAAACCAAGTATGTTGTGGTAATGAGGACCTTAATTTGGTTCTGGAATTAAAAATATACCAAACGAGATGCTAAGATCACCCAGATTACATGATATTTGGTGCAAATTTAAATTATGTATTAAATTCATTATTTAAAACATGTTTTGAATCTGGCAAAATACCATCTGTGTGACTTAAATTTATTATAATTCTAATACCAAAATCTCCACTTGATGAGCCAAGGGTGCCATTAAATTGTTGAGGTATTAGCCTAATGAGCAAAATTTATAAGTTATATTTTATTATACTTAATGAGAGGCTCATGTTGTAGCTAAAGTAAAAATGGTCAATGTCATGTTTTAATCAAATCTTTGTATTGTACCATTACCATACTGTATGTCCTATAACAAATGGTAATGGTGATCTTATAATCTTATTGAGCATGGGGTGAATGAAAAATTTTACAGTGCCCTAAAAGGGACCATAGGTATCAAATGAGTATCGCACAAACTGGTTCCCAACTTTGTCAGGGGTGAAAAGAAGATGCTTTGTCTCTCACATTGTTTGCAATTCATAGAAATTATATGGCCAAATAAATTAAATATTTAAATCGGGATCCAATGTGCAGAAGATAAATTATAAGCATTTTTTCTGTACATAGTTCTGCTATCACCATCAGAAGACAAAATTCACAACACAAACTAGTGGTATAAAAAATACAACAATAAATGTTGGAAGCCAACACAGAAGGGGAGAATTTAAATGCGATTGGTTAAAAATTTCCATTGAGTGTGGTGATGTTTGGCCAAACTTGCACTCATGCATGTGCACTGATGATGAGTGATTTCAAAATGATTTTACACAAATGGTTCAACATTGCAAGTTATGTAATCACAGGACAAAGAAGTTCTGATTTATAGTCTTATTTGTCTTTTCTCCATTTTTAGTGGCCCCTAGTGGGGTAGTCTTATGTGAACGATGACAGATAATTATTTTGTATATAATTTGCCTAAAAAGCAAAGATCTGAGATGTGATATTTTATATCTGACTGTTGAAACCGAATGTTATGTTAAGCAAGGAGGAAACACATTCTGTATCTATGATACAGAAAATGAGTTCTATTTTGTTTTCTGCTAGTGTCTTGTAATCCCAAGTGAGATGAGCCAAATGTTTGGCATGACACAGAAATAAATTAAAACCTAAAAAAAAACAACTGAAACGCACACTCACTCATTCACACATTTGACTGTCTATGCACACTTGTATTCACTTCAGCACTTATTGTACACACATTCTTGTACCCACTTTGTCTTGAGGCACAAGGCCATGTATGTGTCTCTGGCCTCTGAGTGAGATCTTCATTAGCCTGACATCAGCTTTGATTACCATCCTAAGGGATACAGATTATGATTTGTGAAGAAATACTCACTGTAGGACTCTGCACATGTATGAGTTAGGGATAGGCATTTGAAGAAATCCCCTTGATGGATCACCAGCAAAAATTAACAATCAGTTATTGATTAATCTTTTTTTTATCTTAAAATGCCATGAAAAAAAACAAAATAGTGTGTTTCCCTCAATTGAATCTTCACTCTAATGACCTATATTCCAACCGTCTTTGACAAGACAGTTAAGCTTCAACAGTTTAACTTAAACTAAAAAGATAAGCGGCACTCGTAAAAGCTCAGCTGCTTTTATGATTTAAGATGTTGTTAGATTTGAAATAATCTAACAACTTAATCAAAAAATATTACTGGGGGCTGACAATTTTTGCCAAAATACAACGTTAAACAACTCCAAAATGCCCTAAGTTGAAAGACAAAGTGAGAAAAATAGTGTCACTTCATATTTATGCCTAATTAACAACACAAATGACTCACCTAAAGGCTGCGGTGTTGACTGCTCACTCCTAACAAAGGAAAGTAACTCCAACTACTGATTACTGTTGAGGAAGATTAGTATGTTAGTACGCTCAGGGGTCAGTCCAGCAGCTGAAAACATCCACTTGGAGGATAGAGATGTCACCGTGATGCAGAAGTAATGTTGTAATAACCTGGGGAACCTGGCCATGGTGCAGGTTTACAATGAACCCCGCCATTTTTTTTTTGTTTGAAAAAGTCCTACACACAAATTTGCCTTGATCGCTTCATGTTTACATTTCATATCTAATGGCAGCTTGTTGACTGAGGCATTTTCTCACCCTTCCTCTCCCCATTAGTGAGATATTTGATGCTGCACAGTGAAATTTACCCCATTGTTTCAAGACTCACTGCACAACACAGCCTCTATTTGATACCATTATTTGATTGATAAAAATTTCACCTGATTGACAAAATTCAGTCAAAATTTTATTTGTTTTGTCTGTGGTTTTGAACATGTGCATTACATTACTTCAGCATATGCATCTCGGTCTGGAGTGTCATTCTCTGCCTCAGTAAGGGGTAAATGTGTGGAGTTATAGATTGTGGATTTGCATTGTCTGAGACTGTTTTCACTCAGATGAAAATTCATAGATCTGCTGTCTACTCTATAATAACCATACCTGACATTTCCCTCTCCTCCAGCCTGTAGAGACGAGCAGATATTTTCAATTCCAGTTGAACCCATTAAGGCCTTCTCTTCTCTACTGCATCCACTGGCCTGTCCTTTGGTAGGGCCCTTCTGAATGTCAAAACCCTCTGTTTAGCATCACAATAAAGTAGATATGAGGCAGAGGAGTAAAGGTAAGAAAATCGCTGCTAGCTGGCAAAGGGCACAGAAAAAATATTATTTTAAAAAGTCTGCCATTGCACACTCAGTGCTGTACAGCCAGGCTTGTTCTTTTGTTTTGTTTTTGAAACATCTTCATTTGTAACAAGTGTAATGTTAATATAAACACTTGTTTTTATGAAGCAGTTGACTTCCACTTTGTTTTATAGTGTAGTTGAATCTAGCCAAAATAATTGTTTTTTCCCTTAATATTAGATGAACTCCTTGTGTCATACTACTGACTTTTCTGTTGAATGCCTAATCCTCTTGTAGTGTAGCCTCACTCAAATTATGTATTTTTGTACTGCTCTATTATTTAATAAGATAGTAAACTATTTATGACTAATGCAAATAAATTTATGTTGATTTCAACCTGTAGACCAGTTGCATATCCACAGTTTGGTCAAAGGCAATGACAAAGTTAATCGCTGACTAAATGTAGTCTGTTAGAAACTTTACTGTGCCTGTTGTTTGATATACTGCTTACCTGACCTGATTTTCAATCTTCTATCTTATTATGTCTGGCTCCAGATTTCACATAACTTCAGATTNGTGTGTGTGCGCGTGTGCGTGTGTGTGTGTGCGTGTGTGTGTGTGTGTTGCTTTTTGCATATAATTTACAAGTCAGTGCTTGTAATGAAGGAAAAAATTATAGAGGATAGTAAAACACATTTTAAACAAGCTATTTTAATTACTTTGAATTAATTAATCACATTGGAGCCCAGTGGGAATAGGGGTTAGAATTTGTAACAAATCCAAGAGAAAAACATGATTGACAGAATATTATGAATAACTTAGGGTCTTATACAATAATCTTTAGAAGACTAAGTGATAGAATAATGAAGACTTTAACTCTTAATGCAAATTTTGATTAAATGAAAAACATAATAATCCTGCCCAGTAGACTTGATAATTGTTTTGGTTTTTAGGCTGCAGTGTCTGTGGCTAGTCTTGATTTGTGTACAATCCTGATTATTTTTCTAAACAGGGAGGTAATTAGCCAGGCTAGTTTGAAAGGTAATTACAATGTCAGAAAAGACTGTTTAAATGTATTTCACAGATAGTTGTGCCTTTGTCCACACACATAGCCACATACACAAACTCACATTGGTATAGATTCTGCTCAGCTTGCAGGAACACCTCTGGCCAAACTTAATTATTTGTAACATTTGTTTTGATATAACACACCTCACATTCAACAAACTAAAATAATAGAATACTGCTTATTTGCTTCATCAGTAAAAAAAAAAAATAATCTGATACCAGCAAAATGCAGAGTAGATTGAGTAGAGACGTCAGGATGCAGCAGATTGTATTGGCTTTACTACATTGTGTACCTCATTACTCTCACTTTGAGTCCCGTTCATAATGCCCCTTTTGCTGATGCAACATAGGGGAGCTTCTAAGTGCTGCCAGAACCGCGTCATTTAATTTATTTTATTTTTATATATACGCTTATTTTTTAAGTTCAAATAGATATGCATATGTGGCCGTTCTATTGCCTCATGATCTTTGTTCATTTCTGATATATCCTTTCCTTGGATGATAAAATTAGATACAGTGTGTTGTTCAGCTAAAACAAGTACACAACATCAACTTTATACACAGCATTGCTTCAGGCTTTTATGGACAAGAGGCTGGGGCAAGTTGGTGAACAATGTTGCTCAAACTGTGAGTGTTCGATCAGTACTTAGATGATGTTGCTGCAGGGACTTGTCCCTTTTTCATGACAATGGCACTTTTGTGGTATGCACCCAAAGTAGATTACATAGCCTGTGTATAATTGTATTATTTATTGTGCGTTGTCTTTGGAAAAGGCAGTGGCATCACTACATCAAAGATGTTCATGGGGTTGTTTGCCATACTGTATACATGACCTCTTAACACACAAAATCTGTATTTTCTGTATACCACCCTTGGTGTTTTCAGAATCTTTAATGTTGCAAATTATACTTGTAACTTTTTTTTTTTTTGCAAACAAAGTGATTCAGAAATGGAAACAGGACATTACCTGAATGATTATAAAAGGGGAGAGCGGAGTAGAAGGCTCATGCGAGGTCTTTGGGAGCAAACATTGGCTTCCCAGCTATGCTGCTTAGAGTGAGCTACAGTGCAAAAAAGATAGTATCCAGACATTTATTTGACCTGCCCAAACACATAGTGGCCCTTGGATCACATTTTTCTTACTGTTCTCTTCTTGCTAGATAGACAAAGTGTAAGACTGGTCAGGATGCATGGACTCAGAAATGTGAGCGGGTTAATGAACAAGGCGTATCCACCCAGGAGGGTTTTAGAGTGAAGAGGCTGGCTGCCTGTAAATCATCCATCAGCCTTTCCAGCAAGCTGAGTCTGAGCTCTGACAATAGAAGGTATTTGGGCTACTGCAGAGGGGACATGATTTATCAGGGAGGTGAGTGATTATGTGAAGCCTCTGTACGTGAAAGACATGGGCAGAACTAAAAGATGATACCATATCGTTTCATAAAACATGCAAAAAATAGTCCATGGGTGCCTGTGAAAAATAGCCACACGAAGACACTAGATAAATGAACTCTGGATGTGTTCATGTTTGAATAGAGAACATTTTAAAGGTTTCAACTGCAAAAGGGACTGTCTTCTAAATATAATAACCCGTGAGAGCAAAAACTATTTTTAATGACTTGATGTTATTTTCTAGTTAATTACTGTAATCATTGGCCTTCCTGCTTATCACTCTGTTGTGTCACATTTAAAAAAAAAACATCTTACTTGGAAAGAAATGACAAAATGTAGCACTTTTTCCCTTTTTAATGGATAATTATCTGTCTCAGGTGTTAGAGATGAGAAAATGATGAGCACCAAAATAGATCAGGGAAAAAGAAAACTCTCTGATCTCCTTTCCTGGCAGTGTAGTGGAATCAAATAATGAAACACTTAACTTTAAACCACTGAGCTTTTCATGTGCAAATTCAACTTCACACATTGGCAGTTCACACTGACTCTGTAGATAACTGGTTTGGATCTTACTTATGTCATCTTTTTTATTAGATGTAAGTCATTATCTTTTGTTTTGTCCCAGTTCCCAAGACTGAAGGATTCATACTTCAGTGAAAGAGGGTAAAGGAGTTGACATCCATTTTAATAGGCTAAAATGATCCACTTTGAAGATTCAAACAGAGATAAATAATTATCAACAAACAATGACTACAGACCAAGTCACCTTTGTTACAGCTTTATCAATTTTCCAGAAGTAGTTGATAGATGCGCACACACGAGAGAGAGGTACAGAGATAAAATAATGCACTATGTGGTGGTGCGTCTGCTTGGAGACTGTTTGTATATGTAGTAAATTTCTTTATGGAGCCTTTTCAGTAATGTATGCACTACCAGTTTTCCTAGTCTTTCAAATATTGGAGTAGAAGTAGCATGTATAGCTTTTATCTCTCCTGCTCTATAGGCATAGCCTTCAATCTAAGATCTATATCATCTAATCCCAAATTGCTGCATTGCTCTCCACAAGTAAAGTTAATGGGCTTGTAATGCACAAGTTTCCTGTTTCAGTAACACATCGCTGGTTCCACTAAACAATATATGAGTGGAAGATTAAATGAAAAAAATCCATGCAAATCCGAATGCTTGACCTCTATAGTAAGGGGGTTTCACGTGGCTCTGTAATGCACAGGTCACAGGTTGCAATGTTTTCCCTTCATTTTGTCACCTGGCTATAGATTGTTGTAAGTCCTTGACTTACATTTTGGAAGTGAAAGCAAAAGGAAAGGTGCGTGGATGTTGAGCTCAAATCAAAAACAAATGGAAGACACAGCTTCAAGAGATAGGTGTCTTTCTCCTTTTTTGTCACTCTTTCCTCCCTCTCTCTCTTTAGCTTTCTCTGTCTCTCACTCTCGACTGATGAAATTGCCAATGATTTATAACAAATGTCAGTGGCAGGCGCAGCAGACTGCTGTTTTGTCCCTGTCAAGCCAAGTAAAGCCTGAGGTAGGCAGCTCTGCTTATCAATCAATGCCTTTCCTCTATCTCCCACCACCACTGTCAGTATAAAGCTTACTGGATCACCAGCTCTCTAAACCCAGGGCCAACATGGTTGTCATGGAGATGCTGTGCCATATGGTAGCACAGAAGCTGAGGTAAACAGGAAGTGACATAAAACCTTCAAGGTATCACCCTGTTGATAGTAGCCCTCTGTTTCATGTACACACTGCTAGAGCAGAGCAGTGCCTTGCCTCGATGTTTATCCAGCTGCTCATGTTACCAAACCCAAGCACCCCTCCAAACAAACACTCTGCATCTCCCTCCTAAACTGTATGTTTAGGTTCATCTTCAAATTGTAATTGTGTGTTTGGTGTGCCCCAGTAGCCTACTATTTAAGGCATGATACCAAAAGTTCCCTTTTTTAAGTTTGGCAGTGAAACTTAACTATATCTCATTCCTCCCCTCCTCTCCTCCTCGTTTCCTGTCATCACTCCACTGTTACTAATTAAGGCATACAGAATCCATAGGTGACCTATGTTACTTTTCTCTATCGTCATAAACATTTTGCCACTCATTATTTTCAAGGCACAGCTACCCTAGATTATCTACCATTGACAGACCTTTGACACTGAATTCACAGACAACAGTTCACTTCTGTCCCTCCATGATTCACACCCCTTTTGTTAGGTGGTTAGCTGGCTTAATTATGTATTTGAAAGGTCTTTGCCTGGCAAGTGCTAATTTGTTAGACTGTTATGTCAGAAAGAAGACAGTAGGGTGTGGTTGGTTTCTTTTGTTCTTAGCTACTAAAGTAGAACTTGCACAAGAAAACAGAAGCAAGTGACCTGAACTACAAATTACTGTGAACCATGAAAGACTGTCAGCTGTGTTTTAAGAAAGGATTGTAAACCTTTTAGTGCACTAATGTTTTATTGCAGAAATATTAAGTATGAGCCCCCACTACACAGAAACTGCTGGATGCTAATTTGCATATTTTAATCAATTTGCATAATTAGTATTTTTAGATTATATTATGCTGATTTCGTTACTGGCATTTTCAGATTTCAAAGTGCTAGTTTTATTATATATTTTAAATTATTTGGGCAAATTTTGATTACTTTCAAGCATAATCTAAGTTATTTATTGTAAACGCAATAATCTTGTGAATGATGATGCATTGTTTTCAGGGTGTAGTGAAGTTGAATCCCCTCCTGACAAGATTCAAAATTGTTTTTTGGATTTTGAACAATGAATCTTTCACTACATATATACTATACTATATGCACTATATACATGACAGACAGACCCCACAAGTCTCTAGGGCCATGCCCAAATGGCAGGCAGGCTGCCTAGGTTGGTCTGCAAGTGGCAAGATCCAATGAGGACTCAGTTAAAACTTTGCAAGATGCGAGAGTTAAAAGTAAGTCTGAGTAACTCACCAGACTCAAGGCTAACCAAGAGGGCCCTACCTCCGCAGCTACCACCTTCAGGCAAACTGCTATGCCTTAAATTAAATAACAAAAGGCATCCTCATCATCATCACTATCCTCGCCTGTTCTATCATCATCTTTTCCAGACCCTTCTCCCTCTCTTTGTGTTACATTGCCTGATCGTTGCCTTTGCAGGAACAAGCAAAGATCTTCATTTTTTTTAAATTGCTGAACGTTTCACTTTCCTCTCCTGTAGATGGCACACACTGGCACACTTGCATCTGCTTTCCAGTGTTTGGCACAGATTGGCTTGAAAGTGCAGCTTTGAAATAGGTGAAGCTCAAGCTCTGTAGTTAGATGCAATAGTCCCCCAATGTATACTTTTCATGATTTATATATAAAATTCACCAATGATTTTATGCTCATGATCATGATCATTTCCTATGCTAAATTGCGAAGAGTAAACAACCAAGGCATACAATTCAAATGGATGCATTCACAGTCATGTTGGGGAAAAAAACTGAATACTTATCTTTTACAGTATACTACAACTGCACATTTGCTCTGTGTACCATCTCCCTTCCATCTTTCCTTTCTTCCCAGCAGTAGAGAAGATTCTCCTCTAAAAGCAGATAAATTGGATAACGGTTTTCTCTTTTTTTCAGTTACTCTTCTTACTTGTCGTTAATAATTACCGGTTATGTCAAGGTTGAATGTCCATTCTGACTTACCTTGTTAAGAGAATACTGCGCTTTAGTAGTCTCTATTTATTTATTTGTTTATTTTTAACAACCCCATCTTCAAGCACAAGACTACCTGAAGCAACCACTTCCTATTCGGCTGTAGGGCTTGCAGTGTTTCCCCTGAGTTAACACCTTTCAGGGGCAAGTGCCTGGGGGCCTTGGGCCTTGGAGTGGAGGGAGAATGAATATGAATATGTAAGGATAAGTATGTAAAAGTCCCCCCATTCTTGATTAAAAGCTCTGCTTTTTTCCTGTCTACATTTCGCTTTTTAAGGCAAAATATAGAATTGAATTTCTCTACTCTGGCTTATTTTTATGGCTGTTGTTTCCTTTCTCATCCCTCTCCTGTGGGTATCTCACTCACTGACTTGACTCACAAAAGCTTATCAGAATGCATAGGGGTCATAGATTTGATTGGCTGAGTAGCATTATGTGAGATGATTTACAACACATGCAGTTGGTCTATACATTTCCTAGGCTGCTTCATTAGTGCCTGACATGCTCGAAAGGGTGCACCTGTTAGAATTGAATGTTTTTTTCTGGATAGGACAATGTCTGGGTACAGACCTGGGTTGCAATTAGCCTATCAATGACCTCATTTATTTGACTCAAAACATTTCCAAAAATCATTAGTATCCCAAATATATTAGAAATCATGTGAAATTTTAGCAATGATTGTCATAAGAAGGATTAGGAATAGGGGTGGGAATATACTCAATGTGTGGCAGCTTGTCCCCTGTGGGATATATAGAAAATGATTATATTGTGAATATTCAAGTATTTAATTGTCACGCACTTGCTTTTAGTCATGGGCATTGAATTAGAGGTTTTTCCTCACTCTTTCTCATCTCTCCACACAAACAGATAAAACAAGTGCACCTAGTTACGTGATCACATTCTGTCATGCATGCAACTTCATACAACTGGTAGCATGTTGCTATGTACTGTGGGTTGCAGTGGTGTCTATCATTAGCCTCCACAAGCTTCTCATCAAGTTGCTCCCACAGAGTCTGTTCAATGCGGGAAAACTACTACTTTATTCTGCCTCTTGGTTCCATATAAAAAGTCCAAATACTAAACGGGAGACAGAGCTGCTCATCAGTAAGTGGTTACAGCAGATGTTGTGTTTGTTGTATTAGCGCAGTGTATCTTGTAATGCCAGAAAGTCACCAGTTAACATGGTCACCAGTTAAACCGAAACAAAGGATCGATTGACAATGTGGTGAAGTGAGGTAGAGAGTGAATGAAGAGAGGGAGCGGTAACTGTAATGATGATGACATTTATTTTTTTGCACAGACTTGATGACTATACAAGGCACATATACAATAGGTAGAGGATGTTTTTGATCATTTTCCATTTCTAATTACAATTACTTTTATTTACAATATATGCATTTGAGTAATAATGTGTCACCTTGGTGACAACAGCCTTTCATGAGGGCTCATTAAATAGACAGAGAGCATCACAGTTGGTTTATTTCAATTTGTCCATCGGTAGTGCAAACTGAAATTGAAAATACTGTAAAACAACTTAAATGAATAATAAAGTAAACATAAAAACAGCTTGAAGATTAATTTCTTACCAAAATTTGGACATCTGCAACGACTGATGTAGTGATCAAAATTTGCTCCCTCAGCTTTGCATGCTGTAAATTCCAACACTACAGGTTCAAAAACTGAAAATCTGAGGGGAAAAAAACAACTCAAAACAATATGAAACAATAATATACACATTCAAAGAAAATGATATTTTATTAGATGTTCACTTTCAAGATGAGGATGCCAAGTAGAATATTGTCGCAATGAGTTGCCATTTGTGTTTTACATTTAGGGCTCCTTGATCCTTGTTGCCATTTCTGTCGTCAGTATGGAGGTTTCCCTGAGAACAGAAATTGAGCTGAGCTTTCTGAACAATAGGTTTTTGTGACATATGTGGGCATACATACAGTGCACAGTATGAAGTAGTTGGTTTGAAACAAAGGTAAGATTGAAGGAATGTTAAGCTAAGAATAAAAAAAAGAAAATCCATAGAAGGTAGAGCACAGATGAAAAGAAAATGGTCAAACATTACAAAGCCCAAAAGCAGTTAAGGCTTTACTGCTGTGTGAAGTGTGATAAGTTTATTGTGGTTCTGTTTTTATTCTGATGAAAACACTAGTTAATATAAATATATATATATATATATATATATATATATGTATGTGTATATATACATATACATATAATATAAATCTATTATGCCTCTAATCGGAAACACATGGGAATCTGCTTAAGCAGTATAACTCGGGGCATCCTGTTGCTACGGTTTACTTACTTAGAGCCTAAGCCCTGCCCCTTCCGCTGGATTGCCATGGGACCTATCGTAGTATAAAAAATGAATGGTGTTCAGTGGAGAGAAAATAATTATTTCCTGATCCCGCTGTTGTTGTGCCTTGGATTATATGTTGTTTATGGGTTTAAATAATATTTTTTCATGTCAAGAGTTTGGCCGTTCATTGTGCAATTGTTCAGTTAAATACTGTTGAGAAAACACAATGAGAAAGCCTACAGGAATCCCTCGCATATGTGACGTAATGCATGGACAAGACCGACCATCTCCCCATCAGCATGATTGAAGTTCTTCACATACCTCAACATAAAATGATTTTCCACTCTTTCTACTGTATGCTCTAATCCTCTCCTTGGAAAAAGGCAGTGAAGTGGAGCAGAGAGATCTTGGTACCTGTTGCAGTGCGGGTGGTGATGTAGATCATTCACATCGAGAGTAGTAGCAGTTCACAGAGTGGGCTCACAAAACCTAACATATTCAAACGTCTTGGCGCTAAATTGTAGTCTTCTTTGCGTGAAAAATTATCTTTAAATATCACAAAACGACATAAGTGAAATCCATGGCACAATTCCAACGGGACCAAAAAATATTTTTTATCTCCCCATTGACTCTCATTTATATGTTTTGACAAGTTAGGTCCCATGGACTGGAAGTAGATGGGTGTGACTTAGGCTCCCTATACTCCCAAGAGTCTCTTACCACCTAATCTCTCCTCATTCACAATGTATTTATCTACTGCAATATATGTTGTGCCCAACTGGCAACCTCCTCAAGTCTTTGTTTCTCCACTTGCTAAACATTTTTCTCACTAAAATGCTTGTGCTAAAATACCAGGGAGCTTTGCACAGTTTTAAATAAATAAGTCACAGTCCAGCACAAGTATAAATCAGGAAAAACCCAGCAAGCGTGTATTCAAGATATTTTGCAGTGTATTTCATCATTTACCTATGTGTATATGTAACAAGTGTGTGGTGTACCTTTTTATTTTATTTGAAACCAGGGTGAAATCATTCACACAGTGCGCTGTTCAAAAATGACTAGGGCGGACTGTCAAAATTAATATCATGTGTGTGTCTGCAAACAGACAACAGTGATGCATGATGGAAAATGGATGAATTAAAAATGCAGCTATGGGAATTACTTTCACACTGCACAGGTTTTTCATCTGAATTTTGCTCACACATCTTTTTTTTTATCCTCTGCAAATTGATGCAACATCAAGCATGTCTTTTCACAGTGTTTTGTAATGAATACTTGCTTAGAATGAGAATATCCCTTGTATGCGTTATGTGTAAAATGTTTTAGAGTGTGCTTTATCATTTGGGCAATCAATAGGGCTGTAAAGTGTGTGTGTGTGTGTGTGTGTGTGTGTGTGTGTGTGTGTGTCAGTGATGTTAATGCTCTTCTCTGCTCTCAGACAGTCTGTTTAATGTAACTTATTTGCCTCCCTGTTTTTTTATTAAAGTTCAGAACACTGAAAGGAGGAGAGTTGCTCCCTCAGTAAGTGACTGCAGGATGCTGTTGTAGCTGGTTAAGCAAGGAAGTATAGTACCAAAAACAAAATTAAAAGATCCCAGAGGAGAAAAAGGTGTTCTTTAAAAACACTCCAAAATTCCTCAATATCTCCTTAAAATTCAGTCTTCCCCCTTTATGGTGTCTTCTTCCACTTGAGCAGTTCTTAGTCATTAAGGTACTTTCCTGAATGTCGATGGTCTTTTCAAAGTCTGTTTGTGCAGTTCCTTCCAGCCCTGGGGTTTCTGAACCTCTTCTCCCCACTTTCTGGCCTTTGTCAATTTCTCAATTCAATTAGGTGGCTTAAGCACCTATCTTGTTTGATTGGTGCCCTCTAGGAGATGTAGTGTGTGCAGTTATCACAAAATAACTGCCGTTGCAGCTGATCCTATATGGGGGTGTAGCACACATCTACTGCTTATAATCCCACACTGTTCGTGTGCATAGTATGTGATAGTTTGTACATTAAAACTTATCACTTGAGAGTACCTGTTGCTTAGTTATGATGGATATGGATGGATGAGTATATACTATTTGTATTTAAGGTGAGTTGGATAAGTTCTCAGATATCCACTGAATGAAGGCACTTGCATAAAATTTAATTTTAGGTGGAGGTTGGGGGAGGGGGGTTAATTGATAATATGCGTATGATATAAATTTAGCACCTGTGGCACAGTTTTTATTGACTTATAGTAACCTGTCTGCTTTCTGCTGGTTACATGAGGCTAGCACTTGCATGAGCATTGAAATGATGACAGGAAAAATAGAGTAATTTTCTCTCAGTAAAAAACATAGTCTCCTTGAAGCTTATGACAAACTGCCAAACATGAGCCAACAAGATTCAGCATCAAATCAGCAAGCATTTGAAACGGCTGTTTGAAACTGTGAAAAAAATCTGTAAATAGCAAACTATGTATTTCATTACTTTATATTTGTGTAATAAACAAACAAATGTTATTTATATGATTATCTGTACAAGAAAAAGAAAAAAAGGGTTATAATAATCATCCACTAACATTGATCAATTTCAACTGGACAGATGTGATCATTATAAATGGTTCCACTATACCGGCAAAATTAATGACATTCCCATCAGCTCCAACTGTGATTTGTGTTAAGTGTGAAATAGCAAGCACTACCATGCTACAATAATAAAGTAAGATGGTGAACATGGAAAGAATGTACTGTTTAACAGCAACATTTTAGTATTTAGCATAGCCTATAGCTCAAACCACCCATGCATCTAAGTACAGTCAACCTCCAGTGTTGCTGTAAACTTGGTCAATTAATATTACGATGTTCTCATACACAACCTGTGAAGCTGATTTAGTGCTTATATGAATTACAAATCAAGGCATTTAAAAGACATATAAACTAGATCTTTGTGCAACTCACCCCTATTTATATGTGACAGTTTCTTTTTTACTGTTATTATTTCTTACTGCAAAAGAGATTACTTTTTCTTGCTGGAAAATAAAGCCTCTTTGTTTGGCTGTCACAGTTGACTAGAAGCTGTCTATCATAAGAAAAGTAATGACAATGGAAGGGGAAGGCAGACATAGTGTTCAGGGGTGGAAAGAGGAAATTTGAAAAGAGATTTCAAAATGTGAAGGTCGGGAAAAGTTAAGGAATAAGAGACAATGGAAAGCAATAGTAAAAGCAAGAAACGGAACATGGAAAATTAGAGAAACAAAAATGGACAAATGTCTTTAATTTGTGAATTTGCTTTGAGAATATATTCATTATTAGCTCTGCATATATTAAATGCAAAATGTTGTTTTTGTACAGCCGCTAATTCAAAGTGTGTGCTTGTCTGTGTGTATCTATCCCTATGGGTTGTAGCTAATCATCAAACAGTGATGTGGGCCAGAGTTTGCTCATGATAGTCTGCCAGCCGATGTTCATTAAACATTTGGCACAGAACTGGCTGTCTGGACACGGGACTACCTGTACCAGCGTGTGGTATATATACAGCATATGTGTACTGGAGGGAAAAAAGTCAGCATAAAGACAGTCTTTACACTGCTAGAAACAAATGGATCACTGCTATTGTATTTATAATTTATAATACAGTAAATGAAACACAGAGGGTTATGAGAAAAGAACAGTCACAGAACACAATAAAAGAGCAGAGGGTTTGAGATTGTTTGCTTGTCAAGAATCCAGAGGAATAAACCATTGACCCATTAATCTTGTTGGCCGAGACAGGTTGAGTAGCTCACAGCAAGGTCACCGAGAGAGAAAATAGAGTGATACAGTGAACAGTGCAGTCATGAAATCATCTGATAATGTGTCTATGTATCACCCTCCTCTCATATGGATATTATCCAGCATTTCATTAGTGGTTATTTGCAGGATGTGGTGAGTGTGTGTCTGTGAGAGAGGCCTGTATTTTTATTCAAGACAAAGGCCAGACACCACAGTGACATGATAATCCATCTCTCCATTATGTAGTGTATCATTAAGCAGCATATGAAATGCAGTCAAGAGAACATGATCTAAAATGTGGTATCAAGTGGATTGCCAGAACCTGCTGATTATTTAGTGCTATTGTTTATCATCTTTCAGTTCAATCATACTGTATCATGATACAGTTGCCAATTCAAAATACATTTTTCTATTGTTTAAAGTAATTTTATTTGACATAATAATCAATAGTATCATTCATGTACTTGAACTTGATTATCAATCTGATTATTTTACATAATTTTCCATGTTGGCCATTTCTTAATATTAAAACATATTTTTGTGAAATTGATTAAAAGCATTTTCAAGTTACTGTGTGTGTGTGTGTGTGTGTGTGTGTGTGTGTGTGTGTGTGTGTGTGTATACACATATATACACACATATAGGGGTGTAAATTGGAGCCTTCATGATGATTCTATTTGATTTCTTAAGCCAATAATTTGATTATTTTCAATACTTCAGAATTTGTCACGATACATATGTTTCAAATAAGCCAACAAAAGAATATATAATTTGCATTTCATTGAGAATATAGTAACAGCAAAGCCTAGTTTATACTTCTGCGGATGTAGCTACGGACGCGAGCTATTGCAGTCATTGAGCATTTATAGCTGTGCGTCGCTCCCGTTGCTGCTCTTCTCTTCCGGTCGCTGTATAACAACAAACTGAATAATGGCAACCGAGGTGCGCTTGTGTTTGGAGTTGGAGCTGATCGATATTGAGGAGCAGATGGTTTTATTGCAATGTTAAAGCGCCGGCGACAGAGAAGGCATTTGCAGAGTTGGCATGTACGGCCACTTCACATGTAGCGACCGAGGTCTCTGCAGAGCTGGGCGACATCTGTTTTAAATTAAAGAGTGAAGGATTATTAGTCTGAGTTTACTTACAACCTGTAGTTAATATTAATGTTTAAACATAAGCACATAAATAACCAACAGTGTGCACATCGTGATGATCGCGACCAATCACAGCCCTTGCGTCTCTGTCAACTCAACGTGTAGCCTATGGGACAGGGGTCCGTGTGTACGGCATAGGGGTTACGGAGCTACGTACGCAGAAGTATAAACTACGTTTAAGCCTAGTCACACGTTACTGCACAAAAAATAAAGTGCTGATAAACAAAATATAGTAATAGCAATAAACCTTCTTGTAGAAAAAGCAGCACAGCTGACAGAGGGTAATGTATTTCTGGTCTTCGGAAAGTGATTCATTTAATAGTGACGGTATTACAGTGATTTAATTCCGATAAACCTGTAGGCCCATAGAGTGTGGTGTTATATTTGTGCCATATTAGTGAGCACGCAGTGAGACTCTCACAAATACACACTTTATTTTGAGCAGAAAATATTAATCTGAGAAAACTAAAACGCTCACCTGTCTACACACTCGCTCAACCTCCGATCTGTGATCACAGGCACACACTGTCTCACAGGCTCACAGTGTATCTGCTAGCTCAAAACTTCAACTCAGCCTTTGCACTCACTCGTGTTGGCACAGTGTATGTAAGTGAACCACAAAGCTAACCAGCCAGTCACAGACTGGGAAAGGAAGAAGCTATGCTCTTGCTATATTCAACCTGCATTTGGTGAGTTAGTAGCTGCCAGTGTTAGCGACATAGCAACCGCCTATAGTAAGGTAAAGTGTGGGAAGGCTACAGTCGAGCCTACTTCAGATGTTAGCAGTACCATTCGTGGCACATGAGTAGGTAGTAAGAAAGAGTGGATGCTGAAAATAGATAGGTGAATGAACAGGCGACAAAATAAACACATCAATACTTGTGTGGACATGTCAGTACATTGTATTGCCAGCTATAAAATCTATGCATCAGTACAAATCGATTTATTATTGCATCCCTAATGTCAATGCAACATAAAAGGCTCACACAGTTTATCTGACACCACAATGCAAAGCGTTGATAGGTAGCGGGTGAGTAGTCATTAGCAAATCAGTGACAAATGTAGGCTGGCATAAGTGGGTGCTGGTAATCTCTATGGGTGTTCCAACCACAGCAGAAACCCTGATGCATTTAAGGTTTAGAAATATCTGGGGAAATGCAGCTCTTGACAATTTCAATAATGAAAGAAATAATGAAAATTGCATTAGTGCGAGATAAATAATTGTCTGTGTTAATTAATTAGTTAACACGATAACACACACACACACACACACACACACACACACA
>JANJYP010124066.1:0-23094 GCA_024605115.1 Rastrelliger brachysoma | reverse complement strand
TGTTTCTCAGAAGCTGTAAGAGACCCCCCCTGGCCATTAATCAAGAGATGAAATATTGGCACCAAATCATTTGAGGAATCTATTTTACACTAGGCACAGGCTTGCATGTAAAAGCTGGCAAGCAAACACACATACTCACATACAGTGTCTTTAAACTGGGGCGCAATCGTAATGGGGGTAATGATTTTTGCATTATTAATGAAGCAGGCTTCACACTCATCTTAATTGAAAATGTCCTTTCATCTTGAGCACTTGCTCATGTATCCTCTCTCTTAATATCAGTAGCGTAACAGAGATACTGTAGAGGGCATGTTCACATACATAACCTGCACACATTTCATATGTATACAGGNTCTCTCTCTCTCTCTCTCTCTCTCTCTCTCTCTCTCTCTCTCTCTCTTCAGGTGCAGTTCTGGTCTACTCTTTAACTAACAAAGACCATGCCACCTCTAAATGCAAATTATCTGAATAACAGTAGGGGGGTAAATGTGAGTCAGGGATGCAGGGATATAAGGCGTCAAGATTTAGGAGTGGAATAAAATGAGGGTTGAGTGAAATGGAATAAACAGAGGGTCAACTGGGAATTGATGATGGGTATAAGCCCGAAGCTGTCGTGGCAAGAAACCCACAGAGAGAGACTCACGATAGTAGCCGTGTGTCAATGAGGCATCATAGCTCCATTGTCTCCCCTGTGGTTCCTGTAATGAGAAAGAGGGAGGTGAAGAACCAGAAAAAGAGGTTTGAGGAAAGAGAGAGATGTGAGTAAGTTATCTTTTCATACAACGTTATACTGTGTGTGCTTTCATATAAACGTATGTGGATGTGTGTGTTGCTAAACTGTGTTTTCTGTCTCAGTGTTTTATCTTGTTAAGTAAGTGGTCATTCTCTATGGACCTCTGACCTTGTTAACACACTGCTAGCACCTCAAGCAACAATAAGAAAAAAGAGGAAAAACACAGGAGTGAGGTGAGACAGAAAGAAAAAGGGCATGAAAGGACAAAAAGAGGATGAGATCAAAAAGAGGGAAAATGAGGTTTAGATGAATGTGCAAATTGAGCACTTAAGTAAGGCGAGTGATATGAATAACATGGTTTTACTAACCTGTTCAACATTGTGTTAGCAGATAATCAACATTTCTTGACAGTTTACTTTCTTTAAAGGGCATGACAGTAAGAAAGTTTGAATAGAAACCAGTGTGTGTGTGTGTGTGTGTGTGTGTGTGTGTGTGTGTGTGTGTGTGTGTGTGTGTGTGTGTGTGTGTGTGTGTGTGTGTGTGTGTGTGTGTGTGTGTGTGTGTGTTTATGATCATGGGCATGGTGCCTGGATCTAGTCCTAGGGCAGTTTGTCATTAACTCCTCTGGCCCTGAGTGGCGCCTCTCACTGGAAATGTCTCTTTCCTGACTAGATAGATGGGTCATTGCTTCCATCCTTCTCCCACCCTTTCTCTCTCTCATTGTCAATTCTCCTGCCATCACTTTGATTTAGCATCACATTTCTTATTCATGCCCATGATTTTATGTATTTATTTTTTAAGACATGAATTTCGTCTTATTTAGGGGTTCTATTAGTTTTTAGAGGTCAGAGTGAAGAGAATCACCAAAACCTTATCAACAGGTAAAAACATTAAAAAATTTGAATTCTTTGACCTTCAACTTCAATTTCTCAGTAAGTCATCTTATCCACCATGCCTTATTTTAAGAAGAAGAAAGAAAGAATGAACAATTTTCCATCAGGACATACATAGATACTGTATCACTGAGATGCTTAATGTCTCTGATGAATAAATCATTCTAATGTATTATGAAATACGGTAAAAAAAAATGAATACGCACATTGATGACTAAAGTAATATATTGGTTTAGATGCAACTAACTTGACAGCCAAGTGAGACTGGTGCATACAACCATGAACTTTGCGTGCTGTGGTCTGCATCAGAAAAGCTCCTATACCCACGACTGTTCAGCACCACGGATAGCTCTGTGGGAAGCAGCCTCAATGGAGTACAAATCTGAATTAAAGGGCTGACCTACAGAGATCGGCACTGTTATCCAGAACTCCAGTCTTAACCATTGGTAGCATCAATTTAAGGCCCCATTTCTTCTGTGTTCCTGTCTGTAGCTACATTGCACATTTTGGAGTTTTCTCTACCCTCAGGCTGCAAGTTAAATGCCTGGTAATAGAGGTCATGAAAAATACTCGTTCACAAACCCTGAGGATACAAAATCCAATGGCCCACTAAACTTTTGAGAAGCCAGCTCAGTTTCAGCAAGTTTTTTTTTTTTGGTGGGGGGTGGCAATATTTTCTCTTTTTTGGTTGTAAAAAGTTTTGCATTTTAAATTTAACCACAGTTGTTACTGTAATCAGAGAGCTTGAAGGATAGTAATCTTCTTATTTTGGGTACATTGTTTTTGGACTTGTGCACAATAAAAGGAATGCCTGGTTAAGTAAAAACACAGAAGAATCACCAGCAAAATGTACTTAAAAGTGTAAAAAGTTCTTGCTCTGCAAGAAATCAGCCCCTGCAACTAACTGATTTTATTATATATGGACATGATTTTGTTGTTGCTGTTATGCTGTTGTATGATGTGTAAGCAGCAATTTACTGTTGTGAATTTGCTGTTGTTGAACCCTAAAGGAGTGAGCTGGCGGGCTGCTCCAGGCATATGGTTCTCTCTAGTTACCAAATCTATCTGACTGAACATGCATTTTGTTGTTTAGTTGAATATTTTGAATAAAATTTGTTTGTGTATCTTGATTTTGACAGAAGTAAAAAGTCAGAAGCTCTGCTGAGCAGAGACGAGCCCTCGCTACTGCCAAGGGGTTTTGCCATATGCAGCAAAATAAGCAGCACCAACAGCAGCACTGTGGCCTGTTTGTATTGTTGTTGATTCCACCTTCAGGACCCCACCACTCTATTTGGCTGTTGGGAGTTTTAAAAGCTAGCACCTTGTGCATCTATGTGTGTGTGTGTGTCTTGCTGTCACTCACTGTCAAGTTAATGATCAAGGTGATGTGTTTTTATCATCTAGTTAGGAGGTAAAATGGAGCGAAATTACAAATTGAGTGCATTCAATCACAAAGAGTGAGAGTAAAAAAAGTTAAATTGCACCCTTTTCTTGCTTACACCTTGTTTCTTATCTTGCTCATCCTTTAAACACAGTCACAATGATGAAGAAAGATAATCAAGTAAGCTAGAGCTTAAGAATAATAAATGTGTGTAAGTCATGTATCTACAGTATGATATGTGCATTCTTTTCATGAGAACATAAATGCTGTGTGCATCAGTGCTGTTGTGTTACACTACTATATAATACTTTGAAAATGACATTATTCGACCTCATACTTTATTTCTTTATAATGTCCTCTCTGACTTGGCTACTGACCATACCACTGCTATTATAAGTGCCTAGTTTCAGACTCAATTTAGCTAACCTTGATAAATGTGTGTGATGAAAGTATGAAACAATGCAATTTCTGTGCATTTCTTTGAGTATTTTCCTCATTTTCTCTGCTACAAATATCTATAATTGTCTTTCTTTATTTTTAATTGAAATTTTGGTCAAAAAGTCAGATTAATCTGTTCTTTAACTCCATGTTTCTCAGCACCTGTCTGTGTCATTGCCTGTAGTGTTATAGGCTGCTGTGTCTATTTTATGTTTATGTTATTCCCATGTAAGAAAGACATGGTAGTGAGAACTGGCTTAGCGCTGTTGTCTGTTGGCTTTGTACAGGCAGTACTGATTGCTGTCCTTAAAGCTGAAATGCTTGAATGCATTTTTTTTTTGTTTTTGCAGAACAAACTTGTCCGACAAAGTACCTTCACTATTTATTTTCTTAGACATTGGCCAGCTTGGCTCAATAAGTGACAGTTTGTATTTATGGATAGGATAGCTTAAATCTGCTAGTTTACAGTTGAATTTATTAGCAAGGCCTCTCAAGAATGCTGCTCCCCTCTGTGCTGAGAAATTTTTCCTGTCCCTGGCTTCACCACTTTAGAAAGAAGCACAAAATGACTCATGTATGTTTGTAGTGTACCTGCATCTGTTTGAATCTTAACCTTAGACATAATAATCATTTTGTAATAATATTTGTATAGCATCTTTCATACATGAAATACAGCTCAAAGTACAAGACAGACAAATGATAAAATGCAATAAAACAGAAGTTGCATGTTCTTTGGCAGCATGTTCAATAGCCTTGCTCCATAATTCTTTCTATGCATTTATGTCTTGACTGTTGTGTTCATTGACCTGGGATAGAGAAAGAGATAGTGAACCAGTATGGAGGTGTCAAACCATCTAGGGCCTTGCAAACTAATAATACAATCTTAAAATCGATTCTGAAACAGACAGGGAGACAGTATAAAGATGCTAAAATTGGCGTGATGTGTTATCTGTTGCTTGTTTTGGTTGAAACTCTGGCAGCTGCATTATGTACCAGCTGAGGTCTGTTTATTGATTTCTTGTGAAGTTCAGTTAAAAAAGCATCGTAGTAATCAAGACGAGAAAAGACGAGGGCATGAATCAATATCTTTGCATCATCAAGTGTCAGGAACTGTATGTATCTGACTTCATATTTCTTGGGTGGAAATGAAAACGCTTTATGAAATTTAATTTATGATCCATGGTGACAACTAGAATTTATATCTATTGATGTGGTTATTGAATGGCAAGAATTTGTGCAGTGAGTCACAGTTTATACAATCTCACACATTGTGAGGGGGTCCACCATTTTCTCTGCAATCCTGTATTCCCACACTACTGCAGTCCTTGTCACTGCTAACTTTACTGTGAGCCTGAGGGTTTGGAAAGCTGTGAGCTTCTCCCAGTACACGTGTAGCCAACAGCTGCTGTTTTTCACCTGACAGCCAACAGCTTCACCATGAAGGCTTTCTGTTGCACTTTTGTATTTATAAATATACAGTAGGCAGGAACAATTTTATTTTTTGAAATACGTGAAGTTTACATAAAAAGCTGGAGCAGAATAAAGTGAATGAAAATAATGATAATCATTAATATTGTAGTCGAGGTGTTGTCATCACCTCATTACTGAGAGTGCAGTTGTGTGGTTGTGAGCTGATTCAATGCCCTTATTTTGTCTCTGCCATTCTTCCTCCTCTTTATTTTTGTGTCTTGGGCCCGCGAGAGGAGAAAAGAGAGAGAGAGAGGAGCATGGGTGATAATGACTTGTCAAATTAGAAGTGATGGAACCTGCAGCGAGTGTAAACACAATTCGGAATGTTCAGATGACATTTTCCAAGCTGTATTTCTACTGGGGGAGATTAGGGGAGTGACAGCTCATCCTGAATCTCATGGATCACAGCTGCACAATGGAGAGCACCAGCACACACACATACACACACACACACACACACACACACACACACACACACACACACACACACACACACACACACACACATATACAAATACACAGTGAGAGGGAGAGAAAGAGAGAAGAAATTACTGGCATTTAATACTACACAGCAGACTGACACCTGCGTAGACAAACACCGACATTTCCCCAAAGAGAAACACATGTGCACACACACCTCGCACTTGGAGATGATTTGAAATGCGTTTCCTCCTCCCAGCTTTTCTTCCTTTTCATGGTCCAAAGGGCTTGGCTCAGGCTGTGTTTGAATGCATGTCCATGAAGCCTGCCCACACCCCGTCAGCATGATGGATGCTATTCACGCACAGCCTTGACTTTATAACTTATAGGGACTTTATTTGCATGTGTTTCAATTGCTAGTAAAACTGCATATGATATAGGAGTGCCACAGACTTTTTCCCTGTTAAGATATTAGTGGCTGCTGTTTCTATGTGTTCTATTTTACGCATGGTCGTCCTCCTCCAGTACAGCAGCAGCCATGAATGCTCTTGCTCATTTCCCAACTTCGCCTATGAAATAAAGAGCCATTTATGAGGAACAATGTCCCGGGCACCACGTCTCCCTCTATCCTGCCCCCACTATTGGAGAGATACTATTGAGAGTCCTGAGCGCATCAATTTGGGTCTCAAATGACTTTCTCCAGCTGGCCAAATCCTGACAAGCTTTCTGTTCTCCTTAAAAAGAGCCCTTTATCATCAAGAGAAAGGAAGAGAGAGAGAGAGAGAGAGAGAGAGAGAGAGAGAGAGAGAGAGAGAGAAGTCAAAAAGCTAATGTCTCAGTGACACCCTTTCTCACACAACAGGGGAAATTTCTGTTCTATAACGGGTTCTGGTTAATTTGAAGTCAATTGGAGAGTTATTAAAAGGATCTCAGTGAGCTGTGCTGAACTTGGTCAAGGGCAACAAACCCACCCTGGTTTCTGTATGAAACAATAGAAACAGGACTGTCACTTTCAGGCATACTTAAAAGTTTGTACGATCTGCCTGCTTGTAGAGTTATATATCTTCCATCCTATTTTACTTTTTATTTAATTTTTTATTACAAATACCTGTGGTTGTCTTATGAGCACCTGCTTAGATTTTGCAGTAAGTCTCATTGTTGAGGATTTGCTGTAGTTTTACTGTACTGCAGGTATTGTTTTTTGGTTTATCTCTCAAAGCGTCATGTTGCCTTTGAAATTACTCTGCCAATATGTATGCAAATGCAAACATCTACTTTCAGGAATTAGATTTTCTTCATTTCCCTATTGTTCCTATATCCGTTTCTGTGGTCCTCAGGTGCAGGTTCAGTAGTTTAATGTAACGCTGTTGTGCATTGCAGCACAATTTGCAGTGCATGCACTACAAATAATGTCTGGATGAAAAAATAATAAAGCCAGCTGCAGAGAAATGCAAGCTCTGATTTCATACACACAGTAGCTTATGATGAGCGGAGGTCATTAGATAAGCATATAACATGTAATCATGTGAACACACACGGTCTATAGATCTTAATGGGAATATTGCCCTCAATTTAGTGTATCAGGAATGAGAATAGGAGACTTGGTATTTGAGTCATTTATTTCTTTATTTTTGTATTTTTTACAGTCTCAGGGTGGACCTTGTTTAACCTCACGGTCCACAATTTCCCTACAGACAAGAAGCCATAGTTTTTCTGTGTTTAAATCAGGTTTTAGACTATATAATATATTTTATATTGGTTGTAAACCCAGAAAATCCTGTGCTCATCAAGTGTAAAAGGTTTGCTACAGACACAAGGCATAATATGGAATATATTCACACTGTAGTAAATTAGCCAGAGTGGAATTAACACGTCTCCAAAAGGTTAAGGTAATAGGACACTTCTAAAACATGTTGAAGAACATCCCCAGGACATTACCAAAGCAGAGCTGATGTAGTCAAAGGTCAACCTTATTTTGCAGCATCTCTATAGGGTAAATTACTCTCAGCTGTGTTAACTTTGTATATACTGTGAGTTATTATAAGGGAGGCTACAGTACAGGAGAAATGAGGTAGAACTGACTACAGGCAGGTGCAAAGGCAGATTTCAGACAGCAAGACTTCGGAAGAAACTAATTAAGGGTAAATTACTCAATGTTTCTTTGAACAATTTTTGTTATTGTTGCCCAAAATTTGGTCGACACTAGCCAGCAGCCCAGCAGTGAGTACATGATCCAAGGCTGGCTTTGGGCTGATCAGCTGGGGGTTGTGTCAGTGAGTAGTGTACGACAGCAGGCAGGGCAGACATGCTGCTTGTTTGATTTGCATATGCAACCTTCACATCACATCCCATCAAAGTTTTACATTCCCACTTCTCTGTGTTTGCTCTTACAGTCCTTGATTATAATAACACTTTTCCACATACTTGATAGTTCATAGTTAAACTACTGTCAGTAGCTTAATAAAAATTGCTGCAGATGGGTGGTTGGTTTATTTTTAATTTTTTTTTTTTTTTAATTTTTGTTTTCACATTAAATAGAGCCAAGTATCAGACAAGTGTAAAGCTCTGTAGAATCAATTAATGATGAATCACATAACAACAAAAGACAATCCAGGAAGCTTAAGAAATATGTAGTTCATAAAATGATTTCTACATAAACTAATATAAAACATGCACATAATGTTTTTGCTCATTTTGTGTGTTAGATTTATTTTTTTATAGAAGAAAGAAACCTCTCAGAGTCAATTTATACAATTAAAGAAGAATAAAATATTTACTCATAATGATATGTTGACTGTATCAGACAGACATGGTGTTTGGGAGGGAAATCGGTCTCTTCATTACAATCATTATTCAGTCATGATAGAAGGAGACAGACAAAAAGAAGGGTACAATTACAGAAGTCAAATCTCATCGTCTGTTTTTTTCCCCCTTTTTTTGGATAGACAGCAAAGGTAATGCGCTACCATCTTTAGAGAGAAATTATCAGTATTGGTCCACATTTGCATATAAATGAACAGTGGTGAACTGTCAGTGATTGGGAGACAAAGAAATTTGGAGTGGCACAGCACAGAGGGGGAGATTAAAAAGACCTTTAAAGTTTCATATACAGTAGCTATAAAGACAAGCAGAAAGACTGCGGAGGAAGATTCTTAGATACAAATATTAATACACAGCGCTGCTTCAATCAGACATACAATGAGTAATACATGAGTGCATCTTTTTTTATATTGAATAGNATACACAGCGCTGCTTCAATCAGACATACAATGAGTAATACACGAGTGCATCTTTTTTTATATTGAATAACTTTTCAGTCACTTTTCAGACATATAGTGCAGGTGCAGACTTATTTTTTAAAGGAATAATACATTGTCTTTTTTAATATAAATAAGGTTTGGTATTAATGTTAATTTAGGCCGTGTCATCTTCAGTTATAACAGATCCCAAAATGGATACAGAGAAAGACAGAACAAAGCCAGACCACATCCACTGTCTGTTCTGTTTTGGATCCCAGACAACAAAAATGGATGATACTAAAGCTTATTTTCATTATCAGTCTGTAATTTTTTTTTCTTATATTTTTATCATAATCCAAACTGAATCCTGCAGCAAATTACATTTCGACTTCAAAGACTTGGGGCTGTAATTGTGCTTACACAATCCAATTTTTGGTCGTCTCTGAACTTAATCAATTGGCACGCCAATTACCATGGAAGTATTTACATGAATTGATCTGATATGGTGTCTAAGTTTCATGGATGGCAATAAGAACAGTTATTTTCATGAGCAATATATTCTTTTTCATTTCATTCATTTTTCATTTATGTGCCATAGTCGCTGGCTCATTCACAGCTGTAGCTATCAGCTGACTAATAATCTACAGTTATATCAATAAGATTTTCAGTGTTATTTTGTTTATATGCTCATGCCAATATTGTTTGCTAATGCACATGTAACGGATGCCAACTGGTAGCTGTGCAGTAGAATGTTGAAGCTTCCCTCCCGATACTTCAAGAGCGCCCTCAGTCGGTTGACTGGTTAGGGCGTTTGTCTCCCGCCCGGTACGTTTGCATGAGTTAGGGAGTTCGAGCCCGGCAGTGGGCAAATGTAGAACTCAGTGTGTGAAAAACTACCTCTAAAGTCAAATTATATAGTTCAAAAAAAAAAAAATCTGATAAAGCATAAACATCTGCTCTGTAAATTACGTCCTGTATTCTCATTTTAGAAGGAAAATAAGAACCTAAAAAGGAGAAATATTGGCATATTGGCCCAAGGATAAATGGAGAGATCCTGCTGATCTATGTTAATATGCTTTCGTGAGGCAACCCGCACCAGAGAGAGAGGGAAAGGTTAGCAGTACCATGACAGGGAGTGATGAGTAAAATGCAGCACAAACCGCTGCACCAAGTTCAAAGTAGTTAGCCCCAAAATAATCTATAACAGCCAGCAAACATATAGAATTATTATCTAGCTTTACTGAATCACATGGTTCCCTCATGGTGTGTACTAAACATTCATGGCCAGTACAGCATTTGTGGGAGTTTACTTCCCATGGTAGGCTATCACTGACCAGTCTTGATTGACTTGGGTTCTGTCCAATCACAAATGAGAACCGTTGTCCCTACCTTTTCCATTTTGTCAAATGTTGACACCGGATCCACCTAGGTTAGATCCTTTCATCTATTTTAAGTCCTACTAGTATTTGTCTGTGAATTCAGATTCAGAGACATAGAAAGGGACATGCAGTACTTGATCTGTACTTTAGCTAATCCTGAGGCTAAGGTGGAAAGAGATGGACAGAAACAGATAAAGTGATGAGCCTATAATAGAACAAACTGTGATAAGGTGCTAATCCAAGAATGTTTTGTTGTACATTTACTGCTTTGTGCATTATATATACGTTATTATCTCACATTATTTTCGACCTGTGATTGTAATGTCTGCATTGCAGGAAAATCATATGTAATTTGCCAAGATATTATGGATGGTATTTTTATCTTGCTCCAAGGCTTACTGGTGCAGTGAACCATTTACGATAGATTCTGCACAGTTACCTCCAGGGTCAGAACAGCTCTCAGCCACAGTGGAACCAGACATCTACGCACACCTTTAGTACATAATTAGCCATTGCAGAGAATACATAGGTGAATTTCCATAGTTGATAAAGTTGGTCAGTACTTTGTCTCAGTGATTATAAAAAATGTAAAATCATAATAATCTGTTCAATCCCAAAAAAACAGAAGACTGAATGAAGACGGAAATATTCACTATTGTTCTAGAGATCAATTAGAAAACATAAAATNACACACACACACACACACACACACACACACACAAAGCGAGGAGGAATGATTCAGCCAAATAGGGATAGAGATGGAGTCATGTAGGCAGAGTGGGTGTGAGAGACAGAAAAGTTATTAAGAGTCCTTATCCACATATAGATCATTGACTGCCTTTGTGGCCTGCAATAACCCTGCCGCCCACCCAACATCTGATAATTACACTTCATTAGGAGAGCAGGTAGTGATGAGGAAAGAGAGGCCAGCTAATGGGGGCAACACAAGACCAAGTGAGAGACATGTAAGTAGGAGAGAACGAAGAGGCACAATGGAGTGATATAGCATTGTGAGAGGATAATGTGAATTTGATTATAGGGGGAAAGAAAANGTGTGTGTGTGTGTGTGTGTGTGTGTGTGTGTGTGTGTGTGTGTGTGTGTGTGTGTGTGTGTGTGTGTGTGTGCGTGCATGATTCCATGAGTGTTTATTTGTTAACCTGGGTAAATGTATTCTAGCTCAGGGCTCTTTATTTATTGCCTTGGTTTAGTGTCGAAGACGGACAGGTCTGCCCANAGGGGGAAAGAAAAGCAGGAGTTGACTTAGATGACATGTGGCTCACTTTGTGATGCAGGATGCAGGATGCAGGATGTAATATGGGCCTATGAAGCACGTACATATCCTGTATCCTGACATTCCCCCTCGCTATTTCCTTGCACTGTCCATACCTGTGCCCTACATGTCATGTGATGTAGCAATGTGAAGGCATCAGCAGCAGCAGAAGAGCATTAGCCAATAAAGTAGTGCTACAGCTTACAGTGCTACAGTAAGACTCAGTTTCTTCCTTAAGTCTGTCAGCCATGTGTGAATGTGTCCATACAGTAACATCCTTTACATTATGGACTTGTCCAAAAGTGGCAGAACAGAGTTACTACAAAAGGTGCGATGTCACAAAGGTGTAGAGAAGGGACATCACACCTACCTCCTGTTTGTGTGTGTAGATGTGTATATGCAGTCCACAGAGAGAGTAAGAGGTGGGGACTGCAGTATTCCTCCAGCGGGAAGCATTGATTTTCCAGCCCAGCATGGGGATGTGGGAAATGTCAGCCTCTAATTGAGTTGATAAAGCCGTTTTGAGTTTCAGACGTAAATATGGTTTCCCCCACACAATGACCACCGCATTAGACAACTCCCATTGGGAGGTCTGTAAGGAATGAAAGGTCTCCTTGTTTTGTGTGTGCGTGTGTGTGTGTGTGTGTGTGTGCACATCATGTGCATGCCCTTATGCATGCAGAGTTCAGATAGCACAGTTAGATATTTAAATGTGTTTCAAACAGCATGTGTCTACCAATCTGTAAGTGAAAGGCACTGAATAAAATGTTTGTTTGATTGTGTATCGGGATACAAGCTTGTTAGGATAAACTGTTGTTACTGTGGCAGAGAGTGTGAGAAGGCAAGGCAAAGGTCATATCTATTTGGTGTAGAGGGTGAATAAAGAAGAGTCTGAACGAAGCCTCCACTGTCCCTTCTGATTACCAAATTTATATGCAGAGAGAGAAAAGGAGTTCCTGGCTACCTTTAATGGAAAATCATGCTAATGCTAGTGGACGAATAGTTGTCTGTCTTTTAGTATTTCTTTGATGATTATGTCCATTCAGAGACAATACAAAGTGGGAGTGAATCATGCAATAGCAATACAAACTGGCATGAGGCATTTTGTCATTTGAGGTGATATTTGGACACTTTAAACACAAAAATTCAGCTTCTTTGCAGAACTTATGGTGTTTATGAGTTTCAGATATGTGACAGTTGTGTAATCAAGTTTGAAGTTATAAGAAGTGCATGTGAGTTTGTATCTATAGGGGCCCCCTGCTCTCATTATTAGGGGCGATAATTAGACAGAGTTTCACACATTACGCTCCACACGCACACTTTTTGGTTCTCTCACATTTGTGTAAGAGCACACACACGCACGCACACACACACACACACACACACACACACACACACACACACATTTGTGGCTAAGCCCACTGGTAATTAACAGACATAATTAGGCAGACAACCATTCGTATAGGGAATGCACACTCATGCAAACATACACACACACAAAGACACACATTACTTCCCTGGTAATTAAGAGTATTAATTACAAGCATAGCTGTCCCTGTGAGGCTCCGTATCACTCACAGACTGGCACGCAGCAGGGTTCTTATTACTTTATCTCACCACACCATCACCGCTTCTGTCTCTCAATCCCTCTGGTTACACACACACACAAGTACTCCCAGTTATGCACCTGCTGGTTAAACAAATGGTAACTAAGTAGTCAGTGAGTAATGGCTGGCCATATATTAACCTCTCATTGCTTAGAGAGAAATCTCTACTAACTAGAACTACAACAGAGCAGTGTACCTGAGGGGCTGTGCCATTGTCTTTGATTTTTGTCAAATGTACTCTCAGCTGTCTTATCCCTGACTTTTTTCTCTTGTGTGCTTTGTCAGCAGCTGTAGCAGATGAAGTATACATTTCAAAATTAGGCCAGGAGCAGATATAGTTTCCATCTGTATTGTATTAGCTCATGATTTTATTTGTAAAATGAGCTACTCTCCTTTCACTGTACTATGCACACTAACCTAGTTGGACATGTGGGCCAAACTCACAGTCCAGTCAGGGTAAAGAGTACAGTAGCATACCATATGTAGAAAAGAGATGATAGCTCTGGTCTAAAACTGTGAGACAAAGAGCCTAAGGATAAGATATTTGCTCATAGAGCTGTTAGACAAGGAACACGCCTTGCTTTAAGAGCCCGAGGCATATTCCCAGTTAATGAACTAGCTGTGCACTTTGTGGTAGTGGAGCTGTGGCACATCCTCAGCACTCAGAGGAGTCTGACATCACATTCCCAAATGTCACAGTGGTTGCATGTTTAGATATTGCAGGGAAGTGTCTAAGCTGTCTTTGCAGAGGCCAAGGTGGCACACATGCCCTGAGTGCATGGAGGAGAGGAGATATGTGTCTACCACATACATTGTAGTATGAAGTTAAAAAAAACCTCTGCAAGCTCGCATAGAGTAAAAAGACATTAATATTCATTCAGTACAAAATGTTATACTTGTGTACTCTTCACCGCTTTGTTTCTTATTACTAATAAAGCTATTTTAGAGAGTGTTTTATAAAAAATAAAAGCAGCCTAATTGTAGGTGGTTTATGATCGGTAATCTTTATCCCTCTATGTTTGTGAACTAATGTGATGATTCATATTGTTATTTCATTATTACATATATTTCGATATGCTGTAATCCCACTGCAAATAACTTATCGTGCTCATACATATTTGATTGTCTTTTAATCACTCACACTTCAGTGTAGTGTTCATGTATTGATAAATGTGTCTCTTTCTGTTTCTTTGCAGTGGATGGCTGTACAGATTGGTCAGTGGACTATCTAAAGTATCGGGTGCTACAGGGTGAGCCAGTGCGGCTAAAGTGCGCTCTGTTCTATGGTTATATCCGAGCAAACTACAGCCAGGCACAGAGTGTGGGCCTCAGCCTCATGTGGTACCGCAGCTCTGGCCTTGGTCACAGTGACTTTGAGGAGCCCATCTCTTTCGATGGCGTACGCATGAGCAAGGAGGAGGACGCCATCTGGTTCAGACCCGCTGACCTCCAGGATGTGGGCCTCTATTCATGTGTTTTACGGTAAGATGGAGACAAAAGAATGTATGATTAGGTATAATGATGATAAATGTAGGAAAGGATTTGATGATTTGAGGGTCCTGCGCAAATTCAGGGATGGGGCCTCTGTGATGGTTTATTTTAACTCTTTCTTCAAATGTTAGTATTGGCATTGGCAAAAGAAGTAATCAGAAATTTACCACAATGTAAATACTTATAGTCTTGCACTCAAATTGTACTTGTACAGTTACAGGTAAAAATACAGAGTGATTATGAACACAGTGTGCTTAAATTTACTTGATGTCTTTTCAAGGCGGAGCTCATTTTAGTTATATATGCAATTGTGGACATTTCAGTCTATAGTAATGCATCATATTTTATAAAAGACATGAGAGTATTGACCCATCTAACTCTGGGAAAGAGAGCAAGTAAACATATGACCTTAAAGGTAATCCTTCTTAATTAACATACCTGAACACAAATCTTACTGTAGGTAAACAATAGTTCAGCACCAAAAAATATCACACTGGGGTTGGGTGATGTCAGCAAACAACACTGACCTGAGTACAATCTGCAGAGTAAACAGTGATAGTGTCCTTCCTGAATATGACTGGACATTACTACTGAAGCTACACAGCTATGAATGAGCCAATGATTATAACACATATTAGACAACCGCTGATAAACACTGTGAAGTGGCAATATGTGGACAAAGAAAGATAACTAAATACACACACTTGCACACATGCGCTTTAGTGGACCGTCACAGAGAGACTCTTCCTAATACAAGATGCATAATTACGTGGCAGTAACTTATTATCCTTTACAGTGGAGAACATCCCTCAATAAACGGCTCATTGCAGTTCTTCATTTCAGAGAGTTTTTTAATAAACCCAGTTAAAGGCCTCTTAAAGACCCACAGAGGCTTGCAGAATACATTGACTGTGACTGGGGGGGTGGGTATGTTTGTGTGCCTGATGCCCCAGCCCATACTGCATTCCATTTCTGCACTGTGTAGGAGTAATTTCTCAGAAATGCTTTCCAAACAATGTTTTATTGTAAATTAATATTGTCTTTGATTATTGACTGTTTATTCTAACAAGGCTTTACTCATATTCAAATACTGTGTTTGAAATTCAGAGCATACTGTAATTCTTTGGAGCACAACAATTGTAAAAAGTGCCCTCAGGTCTGTCTTTCTGAGCATGCTTGTGTTGAGCTAGGGGGATTTCAAACTTCTCAGATACCCTAATCAGAACACTGCGAGAGATTTGCCTGTGAGCTGAAATCAATTGTCTCTTTGTAAGGGGGTAAGCTTTTGAGTCACACATTTTAGCACATATGACCCAAACACTCTCCCCTAAAACTCACTGCAGGCAAAGAGAGAGAGAAAAAAATCCTTTCTTTGGCTCACATTTGGTTTTATACAGTAGCTCCAGTAGACCTTCATTCATCCAAAACTAAAATATCTTGAACTACATCTCATATTATGATGACCACAAGGTATATTACATTGTAAGGCTAATGTATTGGTTTGATTTTTAATTTACCTAATATATGTCCACTGAACTGATAGCTACCTATGTATACCAGTCCAACAACATAATGAGTTACTGGAAGATATGAATCTCATTATCAAAACATGCAATTAAAAGCACTTTCAGTGTCAGTGGTGCTGAATTGCAATACAGAATAATCAAACACTTAATGTCAAATTCACACATTTTAATGTCACCAAAGTTTATTTAGGACTTTGGATTACTTTCCATAAAGAATGCTGTTACAGTAACGAAAGTTTCAGAATCAGAGAAGGAGCATGATGGATGGAGACAAGCTATGTTTTTGTCGGTGGAAAATGGAAGTTCTGGTGATGAGATTGACATGGTGTTCAAAAGAGAAGTTGCTGTTGAAAGGAACTCCGAGGTTGAAGAAGTGTAGAGAATGTGACAGTTATTGATGGTAGAAACTGTGAGTGGTTTTGGTGAAGGATCTGGGGTTGCTATGATTATCTAGTTTGATTACTTTCATCTAAGAGTGGGCAATATGGCAAAAATAGGATTTCACGATTTATTTTATAATAAATTCACATTCACGATTTTATCACAGTTCTTTTTTAAATTGATGTTTGACATTACTTTGCAATTTTCTGAGCATTACACCTTGGTCATATCTAAAATATTCAAAATAAAGTCCACCTTGACCAGCTCTGACATTAACATGCTTCTCAAAGCATCAATAATAATAATAACCCAGTAGTATAAAATATATAGTAGCAGTATGAAAGGGACCAATTTGCATTTCAATGATACTTAAAGTACTGTACATTCCATTAAACTTTTAATTTCATGACTTTTATTTGCAACAGAATATTTTTAAAGTGAGATATTGCTTTTCTTTAAGATCTAAATACTTCCTACTACTTCCACCACTCACTACTTCCACTGCTCAATAGCAGAATATTTTGTCAAGTCTAATAGAAATTATGCTGGACAGTTACCTTTGGTTTTAATGTCTTCCAAAATGATACAATGACGTGAAACTATGATGTATGCTTGCAAGACTGATAGAACAATTCAGGTGAGTGATGCACGCTCATTAGTTGTTTACAGCATCTCATCACTTTTCTTGATTATAGATGTTATTGTTTCTTATGAAGATAATTTATACGAATAATGCCTATCATCTCACTATCTTCAATGTTATTAAGCTAAAGTGTACTTCCTAAAAGTCAGAATATTTTGGACAACAATTACTCATTGGTCAGATGTCTGTATTGCTTGTAGAATGCGTACCAGCAGTTAAGAGTAGTGCCTTGTTTAGTGGAGAATGGGGCCACACAAGCTCCAGTTATTCAATCTTAATCAGATGAAATGTAAGCAGACTAAAATTGCTAGTCAGTATTTTAAAGTCATAACCATTGTTTCATTTCCAATCCATTGTGCTGTAGTATAAAAGCCAACACAACAAAAATGTGTCATTGCCCTAATACTTTCTGACTGCACCATATATATGGCAGTATAGTTCCCAAGAGCAGCTTGTTCAGCATGTTCTGCTTATAAATGTAGGTATATCCCTCAGTGTTAAGTTCAGCTTTGCAGTGAAGTCCTCCAGATGTTTTTTTTTTCTCAGCGATATGGATTCACACAGATTCACTGAAGTGTGTGTCTTTTTTGTCTGCATATACAGTACGTGTGCATTTAGCATGTGCATGTGTGCAAAGTTATCTTTGTCCTCTGTCTGGAAATTTAAGTCTAACCGCCAGCTCTTGTGTGGTGAAGGTGACTTCATTTGCATAGCAATCTCCATGTGCTGCTTTCTTTTGCTTTCTCTCTCACTTTCACTCCTTTGCTCGTTCTCTAACTCGCTTTCCTCTGCATGTCATCTCACATAAGGTCTTTAACATCAATTCAGATCCATCAATCTTCCTCTCCTCCACGGTCTGTCTCTCTCCCATGCACATACACACCACCGCACTCCCTGTACGTTTCACCTGATGAATAATTTCATAATAATTCTAGTAATGAGTCTGTGTTCTGGGGTGGGTGAAACCATGTGTATTTCCTTCCCATGATTACATTATCCAACATGTGGGATAATAATGTGTGGAGAATTACAGCTAACGTGAGGTGCAGACTAATATCCAAAGCAGCTACACTCAAATAGAATGTGACAGACGTGAAAGACACCACAGGACTGTGCATCGACCCCTGGCTGTCCATCAATCATGCACCACCACTGACGTCTTCCCACAATGCCACAGGGTGCCTGCTGAGAATATTTAACATGTAGAGATGTCTTCTATTGGCTCCTTGGGGACTTTAATGGCTCAGGTGTGCGAGAGGTCATTTTTGATCATCCCCTTTTATTAAGCAAGGAGGTGTGTGGATTTGCCTACATGTGCCTCTATGCGTCAACATTTGTATTGGTGTTTGTTTGCATGGTTATGTTTATTCTTATTGTCCAAATGTACTTTATAAGCCTACAGCATGACATCCTCCCACTCTATTCCCTCCACATAGAACGCACTGAGTCAATAATGTTAGATTTGAGAACCAAGAGGGCAAAGCTCCCTAGCAGTATCTTGCATCTTACTTTTGCTTCCTACAGCATTTTCCAGATGCCCTTTTAGTCTTTTAGTCATCTTCTATATTCTAGAAGTTTCCAGTATCTTTTTTCTCTCTTTTCCAGCAGCTATCATTCTTGTGCTCCTCTCAGTGCTCCTGCTCCTCTGTAGACCCGGTCTTCCACAGCTGCACGTGGCTACATTTGTCTTTTAAGAATGTGTGTGTGTGCATGTGTCTGCATCTGTGTTTTATGGCCCCAGAGGGTCAGAGGTGTTTATATAAGAGAGGTGACTCCCTTATTGCTTCCATAACCTGAGTAGATCATATGAAACCCTGTCATTTACAGTGAATGGGAGCATCTGGCAAGCCATAAATGTAATGTAATGAAATGAAATGAAAGCCCATATGGCAACACACACACAGCACCTCCATTTGACCAACCGAGGGACTGACCGAGTGATATCGCAGTCAGGCTGGACCAGGTGGCAGCCAACAGAAGCACATTTTAAAGAATGTGGACTCATGGTTTAGGTCAGCTCTTAATTGTTTGGGCTATGCCCCTAGTTCCAATGGAGGAAGACCTTAAAAAGTACATAACATGCACATTCCCAGGTCTATATTTTTATTCTGAGATGCTACTGGAATATCTTTGCACGGGGGGATTCTGCCATTGTGTGTGTGTGTGAATTGTTTTACTGGTTGCTAGGATACAAGGCAGTGGGGGTGGGTTTAAATTGTGCAGTGCGGACCATCTCAGGGTTTGTCTTCTCTGATTAGCATTCCCAGGCCCAGCTGAATCCCCCCATAAATCCGATAGTGGTCATGAGCGTGAGTCATTGACTCAGTAAAGCTGCTGAACATGTCGTTATTGCCAAACCCACAAACATAAGGAAGGGAATGGAAGCAGAGCAGGAGTGGAAAAGGATTAAATAACTAATAGGATATCCAAGAGAGAAAACACTGAATTCCACATGTTTTGTTATTTTTAAGTTAAGTTACTTTAGTCTTATATTTCATAATGTGACATCAAGGCTATAAAATAAAAATTAAACTCTGTTCCTTCGTCTTGTTGCTTTTCTGTCCTCAGGAACTCCACATACTGCATGAAGGTGTCCATGTCTCTCACTGTGGCGGAGAATGACACAAACGTGTGCTACAACTCCAACATGAGACGAGCTGAGAAGGCTGAGCTCAGCAAGACTAAAGTTATCCTTTGTCCTGACATCGACGACTATGTTGAACCTGGCAAAGACCCAGACATTACCTGGTACAAGGTGAGGTAGCTCTCTGAGTTATCATGTTTATGATTGTGTGATCATCACTACAGCCTAGTAATTATTATACTGTTTGTGTGTTTGAGGTTAACTGGAAGCTTTTTATTTAAATTTTTGTTTCTTTTTTATGCATGTGTGTCTTGAATACTGATATGTGTTTGGGGAAAATAAAAAGGGGGTGCCTGTTTTATGATTATATAACCAAGAAACACTCTTGAACGGTTCATTGGTTTGTTTTCATCTAATCTCTTGGCTGTTTATGTTTAAACGCCTTGTTTGAAATGTGGTTCCAGATCAATTAGGTAGATTATGTATGGATGCAAATCATCACAATTAATAGTATAAACTGTGTTTGCACAGTGTGCCACATCATCAGAGTCAAAGAATAAGGACTGAGCAGAGGGCAGCTGCAGAGATAGCTTTTATGATCAACACAAAATGTGTATGAGGAGAAAATTGTGCAATGTCAATCTCTGCCCTGCAGAACAGGTGGATGTCCTCCAAATGCTCCTAATTGCTGATCTTTATTCAGCATGTACTTTCTCCTCTCTCACCTGGGCTCCTGCCTTTCCCAGGTCAGGTATGGCCTGTGGACAACATTGTGCATCCTGGAGAAGGGTTCAGGCCAGACTAATCACAGGCAGATCAGCAGTAGATTAGCTGGCCAGGCTCGACCTCTAGGTTTTTCCAGAATTCAATTACGGTCTGGGTAATGACTGGGAGTGCTGGAACCTAGAGTTATTTGGACCACTGCGGAGCCACAGTGATTGAATTCGAATCTTGCCGGGAGCAATGGTGGAATGGAATCCGCCGAGCCATCGTTGTCCCTGCCAAGGCACTGAAGATCATGTCATGGAGTCTCTCCTTTTGCCTGAACGCACATATACTCACATATGCGCACAGATGCAGCCTAAACAGACTTATTTTGTCAGCAGAGATTTCTGTAAATAACATTCTCTGTCCTCTGTGGTCTGAGTGGAGTATTGAATTGAGAGTATTTAGTTTAGTGCAATAAATTTTGATCGGATAAGTAGGATAATGGCTAAGCCTTCTCATTTTACCTTATGGAGTTTTTATGTCAGTGTGCCAAGCTAAGCATCCCTACATTTCACCCACTTTCTTAATACTGTTTTAAAGCTTTTTTGTCCAACTCAGACCACTAGAAATCTTATGGATGTAATTTATTATGAAACAGGGCAAAGGTCTTAAATTTCATAGGGAGCCTTGTGCAGAATATTTAACTCCTGACCATGCGCTCTACATAATATCTTTCCATCACATCATATCACATTTGTATTTGACTCAAATGATTTATATGTTTAAGGCTTGATCTGACCTGCCTGTCCTTCTCTAATGTACAGGAATGCCATCCAAAGCAGTGGCGTGCCAGCATCATCCAGACGAGAGATATTCTATCTTTCCAGGAGGTAAAAGAAGATGACATTGGAAATTACACTTGTGAAGTCCAGTTTGGTGGCTTTGTGGTCAGGAGGACGACTGAGCTCACAGTCACTGGTATGTATTCAAGAGAATAAGACAGGATGAAATTGTGTTATTAAATGTGGAAGAGGAAGAGATTGTCTGTTTACAAATGCTTTATGTGATATTTTATGTTGGAAGAATAAGTAGTAGCACCAGTTGTTACAAAGGGACTTAAAATTAATGGATGGTACCAAACACACATCACACGGACGCACATACACACACTCACACATGCACACACACTGCAAGCAAACTGCAGTGATATCCTGCTGTTGTGTTAATTGCTGGGGGAGGTTGAATGCTGTGGCTTGGCCTCTATCCCTTGTTCTAACTCAGCACTTTTCAGCCAACCAAGCAGCGTTGAAATATTTAAAGCTATAGGCTAAACACCTTCACACAGAGAGCTAAAGAGCCAGGACCAAGGTCAAGAGATTAAGGCCCCAAAAGGTTGCAACACACGGGGTGCACCACACTACCTTTTTTTAAGCCTGCATTTTTTAAAAAAAAAAAAAAGAGAAGCTTGCTGCATCTTTTTTTAAACCATTGAACCAAACCAACTTATCAGAAATCTCAAGTACCACCCTAATTTACCCTGAGGCCTGCTGTTGTCAGATTACCATAACTACAGTTCGTAAAACCATCATAGCTATAGGTGTCCAGCAGCATCCAGCACTATAATTGTCCTCTATGATTGTTGTCTCCACCACAGAAGGCCCACCAGTTAATTTGATTGGACAATGAGGAAAACATACAAACTACATCAGATGCTTTTCTGTTCTGAGTTAAAAGTTTATAAATTCAAGTGAGTGCGCTCCTATGCGAGGCTCTCAGCAATACAAAAGCAATGAGCAAAAAGCTTCACTCTCACTGAAGTAGTTTAAAAAATTGCTCACTATGTTTCTGCTCATCTGACTTTCTTCCTTGCACAGCTGCAAGGTGCAATAAATAAGAAATAAATACATTTCTTTCTTTATTCCTCACTGTGAGTGGTCTCCGGTGTGAGACCTGGCGATGCTCTCAGCTTGTGTCTATTCTTCCAAGTCACCTCTCTCATTCTGGTTAGAGTTGATGAAAAGGTCAAATGTTTTTTTTCTCCTCTCCTTTTCATTTATGTGTATAACACATCTGGTTGATTTGCATTGTTTCATTTTGGGTATGGTTTTAAATCTACTGTAAATCAAAACAATAGAAAAACAATTTTGCCTGTGCTGGCTTGCGATTTTTAACTAGATAAGATTGTTGAGGTCTAATAACAGTTCATCAAGTGTGTGTGTGTGTGTGTGTGTGTGTGTGTGTGTGTGTGTGTGTGTGTGTGTGTGTGTGTGTGTGTGTGTGTGTATGTTTGTGTACATGTGTGTATGTGTGTTATTTAGTACAGAAGTAGTGTTAGCATTTGATTGGTATCTTGTGCTGTGTTTATTTGTGTGTCTGGTCATTGCTCTTATGTGATATGAGGGCGATAGCAGTGTGAGGTACATAGACTACTTGCTATCTAGCTGAGATCAAACAAGAAGATACATACCTCAACCTAAGGATGGTGTTCTGTTGGATAATGCTACAGCCTCCAGATTGGCTGCTCAGGTGATTGATGGGATGACAGTGGAGCTCAATAATTATGAGGTAGATAGGAGGTAGATACACTAGATCGCATTTTATCACTATTTCCATCACAATAGAGTACTCAAACATACTCATACTCATCTTCTCCATGATTCCCTAAATAGAAATTCCTTGGACATCTATGGGCAACATCTATGTAACATGTGAGATGCTATCAGCAGTAGGTTCATTAGGTTTTGGATCATGTGCTCTTGTTTAAAGAGACATTTTTTTAATGTTTTTATCATGTTTGGCTCATTAACATCAGTGGTGTCAACCTATGTTTGTTTTTTTTAAATATGTGTTGTTATGAGCTGTAGTATATCATTTGAATATTTCAAAAGAGCTCCCATGTTTCTTATGTGCTCTATGTACCTCTGCTGTAT
>JANJYP010124018.1:0-12204 GCA_024605115.1 Rastrelliger brachysoma | reverse complement strand
ATTGTTTTCACTCCAAAATTTTGAACCTGTGAAGGGAAAAGCACCTTTTGAATAAAGGTAGAAATCTCAAAACTCCATTAGTGCTACATGGACCCACACTTTAAATATTATATTTAATCTCTCTGGAGTCACAAGAGTTCACAAAGAAAACATTGATTATAAAAATCAATGGCAGGCATTGTTTATTATAAATATTGATAAATATTGGCGTCTTGTATGGTTGTATCCTGACTGTTGCTTTTCATTAGGGAATTACTAAAATCAACAACCATGTTTTTAATTAACTCTTACTTCCAGATAGTGGTGATACATGCTCATTTTACCATATAAATAATTGTCAACCAGTAGAAGTTAAAGAAACATCAGCACAACTCGTGTCTTCCCACACCAGACTCTGCTCAGCCCCCTCTTCTCCCACCCGAAGGAAAATTATTTGTGGAGAGCCAGAAGAATGTAGCCGAGGGCAACAAAACTTTCAGGCAATCAGCATCAAGGCTTTAAACTCCCACACCATAAGAGAATTCATTCTAAGTCACCAATGTGCCATTAACATGCACTCAAAACCCTAGGTTTCACTGTATGATGCAGGAGGAGTGTAGTCAGCTTTGGTGCTTATTCCAGGCAGCTCTTTTGGTCTCTTTTTCTGTAATTGGCTTCATTCTTGGAACAGTGATGGCTTCACAATCCCAACACACACAAACACACACACACACACACACACACACACACACACACACACACACACACACACACACACACATACGCATGCACGCATGCATGCATACATTCAGCTTGGATCATTGAATGCAAATGAATTTGAGTTTAAACTCAGTGCCAGTTTGCTATACCCATCAGACCAGATTTCAGACAGCAAAGTTTGATTGGCTTTTTCTTTCTATAACTGTGTCTGTCAAGTTTTGGAGTCAGCACTGAAAATATTTTTTAATGGGAGACAGCCACATCTGTTTGTCAACAACTTGCTTATCTCTTCATTTTAGAAGAGAGTGTATAATTATGCATCCAGACAGAGAAAGCGCAATTACTTCCAATTCTTTGCTATAGGTGCTGAGCAGCAGATCCACCCTGCCAAAACTGTCAAAATAAGTGGTTATAACAATTGTCTTCCTGTCAAAAAGATATGTATTTATACTTTTTATCTATTAGTATTAATAAATATTTAAACATTAACATTCAGTTTNCTTCCTGTCAAAAAGATATGTATTTATACTTTTTATCTATTAATATTAATAAATATTTAAACATTAACATTCAGTTAAAAAAAAACACTTTTCCAGACATATTTAAAAGGTAATTTGGTCTTTTAGGTTTTCAATGTGTGGAAGAAAAAAGTGAGGGTGGGTGCTGGACAAAGGTGAGAGATGCAGAAAAAGAAATCAATCATTTGAATGCATGAGGCCTTGCCCCTGTATATCTAATAATATCTGATTTGAATAAAAATGAGAGACCACTGAGAAGCCATATTGAATTTCCTCTCATAAGTACGTGACTGTGTGGCCTTGCCGGCTATTAGTGCACCGTGGGGGATAGATGCCTCGTGCTCTGTGATCTGCTGGTTTGCCACAGAATTGTCTCAGTGAGAAATACGGCTGATAACATTAACTTGTCCTTTGCAGAGAATAAGGGTTGGGATGTTTGGGGAGATTTGAAATCCCAAGAAGATTTTTAAGTCCAAATCGAGAAGTTTTTTTTTTTTTTTTGGTAGTGAGAGAGGAGTCAGTAATCTCTTGTGAAATTCAATGAGATGTATTTAAACTTTGGAACTTCAAAAATTAAGACTTAAGCTTAAGAAAGTGATTCGCGGGGTGTGTGAGCGGTCTCTTTGCCTGAGTAGCTTTTGATGGAGCTATATTTGAAAAGCTTGTGTCGCTCAACATTACCATCACTGCAAGAGAGTTGGTATTACGTAGGAGGCTGTGGGCTTAACACAAAACCATCCAGTGCATTCAAGATATTTTTTTTTTTGAGTGCAGCTGACGAGGCAGAGCTCTGAATAGAGTCGGGACATTGTCTCTGTCAGGGTAAACTCTGTTTCACAAACGCTGCTTGAGGGTGTTTGATGCTTTACATTCTATCTTCCTTGACATTGACAATGACATTGTCTTATGTTTGTTGTTCACCCTTTTATGGAGTACACATTCATAAGACTCAAGACGCGGTATGTGCAGTCGTGTGTTATTTGTATGCAGAGCTGTAGGAAAACCTTGTGGGACCTCTGTTTATAGTCACACTAAAGAGATGCCAGATGCATTTTTCTAACCCTCAGAAGATATACAAAACCCATACTTAGGCTTGAGCGTAATAAGCTTTATTGTTTATCACCGGTGAAAGAAACATAGCCTACTACAAAGATGGGGCTAATTAAAACTAATTAGCTGTGGTGGGTGTTTTGAACTAACATCACAACTTAACATGTTGTTATTTCAGATTAGTGTTGTTTTAGTTCATAATAGCCTTGATGAGATACAAAAAAATTATGGAAAAACTTCATTCCTCTCAGTAAAATTGAGTGTCCTACCCTGATAAATACTTATATTAAAGCAAGTAATGATTATGTGTTTGATTGTTGATTCATGTGTTGAGTCCTTTAGCCTGGTGTTTGTTATTTCAGTCCAGAAACTCAAAAATCTTCTATGCAGAGTGAGACTCCAACAAATCCTCACGTCTGAGAAGCTGGACACAGTGAATATTTGGCACTTTTTTTTCTTGAAATTTAATTAATTTTCTGTCGGTTTAGTAATTGGCATCATTTAGACTTAAACATTTTACACTTACCTTGACATTTATCCAATTCCTATCTTATTCAGGAAATCTTTCTCATATTTTAAAGTATCATGGTTTCCCTCCTGTCTGTTTTCAATTTAATCTTTTTGTTCCCAACATATATTTATGTGGTCTCAACAGTATATTTATTTCCTCATATTGTGTTAGATTAATGTATGGATTGTTTGATTTGTGCAGAAGACTCTCCTGTCGATTACTTTAAAATATTACATTTTTATTATTTTACAAGGTAGTCGGGCAGAGGTTCTTCAAATAAAAGGGAAGATATTTTCTTTGCCAGTTGGATATGATTTGTCACATGGATTAATGCTTTAGTCAGACTTGCATATTGTAAGAGGAATATTCATAACCACATCAGGAACGTCCCACCCAAAGCAGCGGTATAATATCAGTGAGTCACAATGCTAACAGGATATTTTGTTATACTCTGCAGGGAATTATAAGGCAGTTTGGCTGATTTTCTGCTTTAGAGTTTCAATATATCTGAGATTGTGTATGTTGTATCCAGGGGAGATCACACATTATAGTCAAAGATGAGGTTAATTATAAGTAATTAGCTGTTCTGGGTATCTTGAACCATTAACCCGTGTGAACCATTATCTCATTTTCTCCTGTGTACATCATCTTCAACCCATCTTCCCACATGTCTCATTCCATTTTTTCCTTCTCAATTTTACATTCCTCCCTTCATCGCTATCACTCATTCTTGTGTGAAGCCAAACTGTCAGCTTTGGAGAGCAGCAACTGCATGTGCAGGACACCGTGTAACATGACCCGCTACAACAAAGAGCTGTCCATGGTCAAAATCCCCAGCAAGACCTCAGCACGTTACCTGCAGAAGAAGTTCAACAAGTCAGAGAAGTACATTACGTAAGTCATGTTGTTTATTCTGTTCTGAAAATCAGCAAATGGTATATGAATAAATGACTAATGTGTCTGCTGCATTTAAAGGTTTTATAAGACAATGTAATGGTATTCCTTGAGATGTTAGGATAATAAATAAAAAAAGTGCTAGTACAGTAAAACTAACATAAAAATAACTTTAAATACATGTACTGTACTTTAAACATAGTACCACCTTATTCACATTAAATTCTAATTATGGGTTTTGTGTTATAGTTCATGAAATACCAAAAATACACAACAGAAGGAAAAAAAGAACACAAGATAATCTAAGATCAGATAACTAAAGTGTTTGTTGAGTTTATAAGAACAATCTTGAGTCACAAAGACAAGAGAGTCATTTGAGTAAATGGTATCATTGGGATAAAAACAAATAAGTGGCCTGCACACATTTCATGAATCAGATATCGGGTTTTCTCATGTGTTCTTAGTTTATTTTTACAAAACTTTAATTAAGACAAAAAGATAAAAATCACTAATGAGGCCCAGTGGGTTAAATCTATTCAGACATTATCTGAACACTAAGGCAGGCAAACACATCAATATTCACATTCACACCAACAAGCAATTTATCTGTTTACTTGAAAAGCTGAGTCACACGTACATGGACAAGGACAAAGGTAAAAAAGCAACCAAAATCCACACAAATATGACCACAGTAAAATCAAGCTTTCCTTTCAGATAACATTATGAACCATTGAGCCTCTTTGCTGCCCACATTTTTTTCATCTTTTTTTTTTTCCTTTTAAATATCAGCTTTAAAGGCATGGGTGGCTTTTGTCTGGCTGTGAAAAGCTGAGCCACTGCAACGAGTGTGTCTTCCTCCCACACAGTGAGGGTGTTTCTGTGGTTGTACAGCTCTGTATAAAATGGATGGACTGCTACTGATTGTGTCACTTGCCAAGTAAACACCTGATGCTATGGGATTCATTAGGCCAAAAATTTCATTTTTCTTTTTTTTTTTTTTTTTTCAGAGACAACATCCTTGTATTGGACGTGTTTTTTGAGGCTCTGAACTATGAGACCATCGAACAGAAGAAAGCCTATGAGGTGGCAGGCTTGTTGGGTAGGTTTACTCCATGTTACTCTTATTGAAGGCTTGAAAAGCAATGCCTTTTCTTGTCAGTATGTATGAGTATCAGTATGTGACAGATTAGGGTCAAGTTTGGGTTTTTCTTTTTTTTTTTTTTTGCTGCATAAAGCTTCAGGCTCTGACCGGGATTTGGTTTGGTTATTAAATATACTGGGATATGTCTGTCCTTCTTTCTCTGCCCATTGGGGAGAGGGAAAGTGAGTGTAGCCACAGTGTTGCATTAGTCAGGTCAGCTATGATTAGTAATTGGATGAAATAAAGCAAGAATATCGCTTCAGGTCTTTGGCTTTGCAGTATCAGCTGGTTCATACAGATCAGGTCTCAAAAACGAATATACTAGTCGAGTTTGAGGTGTTTTGCAGAAAAAGATCTGGGGACAGAGAACACTGTGACACAAAACTGAGTGACATTTCACAAGTCTGCTGTTAAGCTATTTTTATATATAAGGATTGCTCTCCTTTATTGTGCTTGTACTGTGGCCAAAACCAAACTTGGAAGCTGTGTTCATATTCAGACTGTTGACTACATCTGTATGTCAGATATCGCTCTTATATAACTTTAATAAACACCTAGCAGACAGAATCAACAGAATCATGACCATGGTGTCATGGTATAAACAACTTATCTGTTTTTTCTTTTTACTGTCTTCACATCTTTCTCTCTTTATATGTTTCTGTGTATCTCTTATAGGCGACATTGGCGGTCAGATGGGTCTTTTCATTGGAGCCAGCATCCTCACCATACTAGAGCTGTTCGACTATGCCTATGAGGTCAGTGTCAAGTTGTTGTTTTCACACTCATTTTCTCATATAGTCATTGAAACATCTTATTACACACTCTTACAGTTTTTGTCAGTGCAATAAAGACTGATAGCTATTGTTTTTCAGTGAAGAGGTAGAGCACTGACTGTGAATGCTGTCAACAAACAGTGTCACTGATACAAAAATCAGATAAAGAACTAAATTTACTGCAGAGCTGATGGAGACGAAGGACTGTCTGATGGTACTTTTCCATTACCTTTGCTCCATTGTGAGCCTTGGAGCTTTTTGTGCTGCTTTCAGCTGCAGTGTGTTCTCGCAAGCACATAATAGTCTTCACCTCCGCTAGGGTTTTGGAAATACACAGGAAAAGTAATTTTCAAGGTTGTTTTTTTTATTTTAATGGACACAATGGAGTTATAGGGAGCTAAAAAGCTTTATGTGTATAACATAAGCTTTTTCTAAGCAAATTCTATTAGTTTTCATGCAGAGATAATTGTGAAGGTTGTTGCATTTTACTGAAAAACTCCAATGTTCCTGTGCAGTACATTAAGTAATTTCAAGTAGAACTCATGAAGATAATCTATAACAGACTGAATGAAATCTTTGTAATTTTTATTTCCTTATCTGCAGGTACTGAAAGACAGACTACTGGATCTACTGAGCAGAGAGGAGGAAGAGGAGAGTCATGGAGAGGATGTGGTAAGAGCGGCCTTTAACCCTTCACTTATCAATCTCCTCCACAGAGTGCTCTATATAAGTGGACCGTGTAGACTGAGAGTAATTTCACTCCCTCTGATCATGCATATCAAACTCTGTCATATTCCTGCCCCTCCATACGAGCATAGAGAGAGCGCCCTGGCAACCCTAAGACTGTTCAAACTGACAGTTAAAAGCCAATTTGTGGGAAAAGGCTTTGCTCTTTGCATTTTTTGACTATTTTCAGCCTGTGCACAGTTTAATCCTAACCAACCTTAACCCTTGCATGCTCTTTTATTCCTCAAGTACCACAATAAAATCACTAAATTTGAATTCCTGATATCTACAGATTTGCATCTGCAAAGCTTCAACACAGAAATTTCCATTGTTGACTAGCAGCAAACCAGATTCAAAGCATTGTCCTAGGGTAAAGCAGAAGGGAGACAGAGTCTAAAAGCAGGAAGCTACAGTCTGATATCAGCTTTGTACGTCCATCCATCCATCCAAACAAGTCCTGGTTCACAGTCAGTTACGAGACAGAAATCGATGCTATAAATGTATCTCTTGAATAAACCACATTAGCTTATTGTGCTGATAATTACCAAACCACTCTGGCTGTGTAGGGCTAATGTATTATCATTGTTACTGGCTATAGCTCTCCAGCCACAGTAGCTTGTCAAGTAGCTCCAGCAGCAGTCACCAAGTCAGCCAACACTATCTTATTTACTTTTAGTATGCTGTGCTACTTTCTGGTATGACCTAGAAATATGACACTCTCAATCTTGTTTTCCAGAGTTCCTGCGACCCAGTGGCAAACCACTCTGAGTCCATCAGCCACACTGTGACAGTACCCCTGCAGACCACGCTGGGCACCCTGGAGGAGATTGCCTGCTGAGGCCCTCCCTCCTTCCCCTCAAAGCCACAAACACCGAGAGGCTGCCTCCATTGGGTGGCACTACATCCTCTGTTTGGGCACCTTGCAGGACCTTAACAGGGGAGGGGAAGAGGCAAGGACAAAAACGAGGGTTGGTCTGAGGACAGTGCTGCGCCCCGTCACACCGCCCTGTCTGGGGCACTAATGGGGATTAAGGAGCTGTCGGCTGGACTTATCGGCCCTCTCTGTCACCCTGCACTGTACTGTAGTGGGAGGGCAGCCTCCGTTGTGCCAGACCTGCCCCAGACCTGGGGCTTTGTGTCTCCACATACACTTAAACAGAAATTCAGACTGGGTTGAGCAGCTACCCAGAGGGGACTCATCCCTGTGCAGCATATCTATGTAACAAACACATTCATATGTCGCTCACTGCCAAATGGACTGTACAAAATTGGTTTTGAACTGTCCAAACTGCATGCGTTGATCTATCTTGCTCTCTTTGCTGATGCATACGTTGGACTGCAGTGTTGCTTTATTGTACAGTACATGTGTGCCATTTGTCTCTCTATCTGCAGGACAGGCCCACGATTAGGGTCCAAGTGAGATATCGAACTTCGAATGTACAGATTGAACATATGGTTGTTTAAAATCATAGTTCAGATGTGACCAATCCATCTTTGAAAAACTATTCTAATGACAATTTATCGAAAAGGGGCAGGTGATGAGTGAATATTACTGAGAAAAAAGAGAAAAAAACAACTGAACTTTCTGTTTTGTTTACTGAAAACAGAGCGAAATCTTAAACATTTTGTAACCCACATTTTGCATATTTTTTTCACCTGTCATTTTCAGTTTAATCAGTATACTAAAAGACATGTTTGCTACTTCACTCCCGAGGTGCTAAACTGCTCTCGACAGACATCTTTAAAGGGATGTCATACTCTTACTGTTAATTTATGTGAATAAGTGACTGGCTTCTAAGTGAGGTAGAATCTGAGTTTATTTGCCTACCAGACGGCAAGCGATGCACAAAACGTTCCAGTAAAAGAATATGCCCAGGGAGTCGTCAAACTACCATTTCATTATCAGAGTGTTGGGCTGACATTTTGGACAGTTATTACCATATTATCAAAGATGACATCATTTTGTCCTTCACCATCTCCTGGCTTGACTATTTAAAACATTTTTCATGATTATAAAAAATTGCATAAGAATGGTTCAATCAAATTTTTTTAAGGATACAGGGTCTGCTGTATTATGGTGTAAATATCTGTGTTATTTTTTTTTTTCTCATAAAAACGGGTACCATGCAGACATGCCTGAAGTAGATCAGACTTTGGTGATACATCAACACCTGATGCAGAAGTGACCACATATCGGTCACATATGATTTGTAACGTTAATCAAACTTTAACTCTCCATAAGTGAGAGTGTTATGTAACAGGCTGTAGCATTTTTGGGTATTTGAATGTCGTGTTAAAAATGAAGGACACACTTGAGCTTGCTATGAGCACCTGGCATCCTTTTCAATACATCCAAATCTGCAGTGTTCTCAGAAACAACAGTTACATTATGGCTTTACACCAAAAGCTTGTGTGAGACCATTTGGAAGATTTAGTGTATCTAAGTTTTCTATTTCTAGTCCATGATCATCCTAGCATGGTCTCTGTCATCATGGTAATGTACATTACAGGTAGGAATGAATTCAAGTGATTTGTGAGACTGTTTGAATTATGATTTCCCATCTGTGCTTCAACCTGCCGTCGCTGTGTACTATCTCATGTTGTGGCTTTAGACAAACACAATCTTCAGCCGACCCGCAGGGGTGTGAGACAAAATGTGTCAAGCGACTCCTGGTGGCAACGACACTGGCTGTTTCTTCTCTCTACTTTGGCTTCAATTGTTATCGCAGGACAGCATTTTCTCATTTTGTGATGCAGCATACAGTGTGTGTTTTTAATGTGAAACAATAAAATGAAAAAGTTGTTTTGCAGTGATGGTATCCTGTTGTACGAAGGCTGAGCAAGGCAAGTTTATTTCAACAACACCACAATTCAAAGCTGTACATAAGACATAAAAACGCCTTAAAGGATTTGGTTGGTGACTTTATGTATTTTTTTTATTGTCAACAAATCTCATGTGCAGAGCCAAATCAACAATGAATTTATCCTTCCTACAAGTATTGTGTGTGTATTCTAAGTCTCATTCATCTTATTTCTCTTTGCTGTAGACCTCTGCTGTTGTTCTCCTAAAACTATTTAAAAAATGCTCTTTTATCCAGGGACTACAGTTGCAGTAGTTTGTTTCCAAATAGCTCCAAAAAATTAATAACAGCAATCATATTTTCAGACTCAGGAGAGTAGTTCTGTGTAAGGCAGATGCCATTGAGCCCGGGTTCTGTTTACACAGCTTCAATAGCTTGTTGTGCAAGTTAAAAGCTTGTGATGTGTAGCACAACAAGCTGTTCTGTAAACAGAACCACATTTCCACACTTTCACATTGGCGTCTCTCTTAGACAGGACTACTCTCAGGAGACTGGAAACACGAAAGCTGTTTTTAGTCTACATGAGATTTGTAGACAGTAAGAAAAATAAAATCATCACCAATCTTTTAAGACAATACATGGCAACACAGAAAGACAAATAAATAGAAATGAAACAAAACGGAAGAAAAAAAATTATGCTAAAATGGAACTAAAGCGATGAGTGGAAAATGATACTGCAATGAGAGGTATGGATAAATATAGCTCTAAATTGATTTATTGGCATCTAGAGTTGGGTATGCAGATTGCAACAAACTGAATACCCCTCCCCTCCAAACATGTCGGAGAATCTATGGTGGATGCAAGACTTGCAAAGATGCGAAAGGCCCTCTCATGAACCAGTGTTTGGTTTGTGTGTTCTGCACTATTATAGAAACAAGCATTGTGGGCTCCATAGAAGGTAATGTAAACCCAACTATTCATATTTTCACAGGATTGTACACTAATTAAAACTATCTATGAATTAAAGAAATTGTTAAAAAAGCATGAAAACAACTGGCCTCAGGGTACTTTCAGTCATCCTTAGCTGACGTGTCACTTCTTAGTAGATCTGGAAAATTACCTTCAAACTCACTGGGGGACACTCTCAACTATGTGTGGGTGTTGAAAAGAATACAAAGAATTAGTTGGTACAAAGCACCCAACAACAACAACAGAAAGAACAAGAAAATAGCAACCCAGCTGGATCAAATGTCGAATATTTTTCCAAGGTGCAATTTTCCTCTGACATCTGTACTATATGCTCTTAATATCACATCAGGTGTTCCCCTATACAGCCTCAAATGATTACATCAGCTTGGACAATTGAGGAGTCACACTACTGCAGTGGAAAAATCCACTTGAAACCTGATTTAGCTTTTTAGTCAGTTTTTTTTTTTTTTTCAGTCACTACTTATAAGAAAATCCAACAGTGATAGCAGTGAGCAATGCAACCCAGAGACCGCAATATGGCCTTTCTCCATGGCCACACATTTGTTTGATTAATTTAGTAATAATGTATTCTCCTGCAGCTCAGACATGCTCAAATCATATTATTGAATGGACATAAGGGAAGAGATGGCATTCAATTCAAGATTGCTTCATATATAGGAGCAGGGATGATTGCAGTAGTTAATGGATGTTGGTTTTGGTTGACTTTTAATTTTGTTTATTTCAAAGAATAGCAGCAATAATATTTTTTTAACTTGAAGAAGAGGACCTGTGATATTGGTTTACTTTTACTGATATTCTGCACATTGCCAGAGACTTTTGTCTAGGAGCTGCTGCAGGCTAGGATTTAACCTCCGTTCAGTCTCAGTTCATTTAGTAGATATTTAGGCATCGGAAATTGCCTGCAGGTCAGCTATAGTGCAACAGCAACTCTTTGTAAACACACTGATTGCTTTGGTAGAGTAAGAGCTCACACACATCATTGGTTGCACTTGCATTTAAACAGTATTGTAGATACAATAAGATCCAACACCTCAGTGCATTAAAGTGTTTTGGGAATTAGTTTGGTATACGAAAACGAGAGGGAGAATACACTTGGTGCCCCTCCCCTTTTCAATTTACATTACTTTAATCATTTAGTAATAATATTAAAAGTGCAGTGTGTAGAATTTAATCACAGCTAGCAGAACAGACTTGGCAGAAATGGAATATGATATTCTATAAGTATGCTTTAATTAGTGTATAATCATCTGAACATAAGTATTATTGCATTTTCTTTACCTTAGAATAAGCCCTTTATAGCTACATAGTGGTTCCTGCACTGCTGTCTCTCTACAATAACCCAGAATATACAAACCAAACATAGAGGGGTTTTGTGCTTTTAGCAAGTTTTGCTGCCCCCTTAGGTTTTCCTACAGGCTTGGAAGAGAGGAGATTACAAATTTCCCTATTGTGGGTCTAATAAAGGAATATCTTACAGAGGGGGCTGCTGCAGGGCAGACCTACAACAAGGACACAAGTGAGATATTAAACTTCACATATACAAATTGTGAACAAATGGTTGTTTGAAATCATAGTTCAGATGTGACCAGTCCCTCTCTGAAAATCAACTCTGATGAAAAGTGGCTGGTTATGTGTGAGTACTACTGAGAGGTAAAAAAAAAAAAAAAAAAAAAAAAAAAACAACCAAACTTTCTGTTTTGTTTACTGAAAGAGTAAAATCTTTAATATTTTGTACCCTGCGATTTTTATTTTTTTGATCTGTCAGACTCAATTTAATCAGTTTACTATAAGGCATGTTTGCTACGTGACTCCTAGGGTGCTAAGCTGCTCTCGACAGATATCTTTAAAGGGATGTCATACTCTCACTGTTAATTTATGTGAATAAATGACTGGCTTTTGGTTGCTGCACCTCGCAACAACACCCAGCAAAGCAAGGTAGAACCTGAATTTATTTTCTTACCAGACATCAGAAATCTGAGGGTTAGAGGGGGTTCTCTGTTGCCACTAAATCCAACACACTCATCTTGGAAGCACTTTTAAGCACTCTAGAAACTGCTTTTTAGCTTCATTAGCAATAAAGAGTTCTTCAACAACTGCACAG
>JANJYP010123776.1:0-29599 GCA_024605115.1 Rastrelliger brachysoma | reverse complement strand
TCTCACAAAAAGGAGCATGAGTTACTCTGAAAAGAGAGTTGGGCGATGAACTGCAAATCCAATATTTAATAAAAAGGAAGAATATGGAGTTACAACTGACCAGCGATGAGTGCAAAGGTGTGTGTGGTTATACTGTAGCAGCCAGGTGTCATCAGCTGATTTAATAAAGAGTGACTGGCTCTGCTTAATGGCACTGCACTCTGTGCAGCACTTCAGATGCTGCACATTTATCAACATATCAGTCCTACAGTATAAACAGCTGTGGATAACAGACATTGTACAAATCAGCCACATTCATTAAAAGATCAATACAGATGTATGTGGATGCAGAGCAGCTTTCCTCCAGAAGCAGATTTTCCACAAACACACCAACAACTTGCCCTGTTCTGCATCTCCTGTCATTTCACCAAGTATGCGGCTGCACATCACACAGGCACTTTGTTTTTGTTATCTTTTAAAACAGTCTTGTTCAGTCATGGAAACAGTTAAACTCAGCAGAGCTTTAATTAAGAAATTAAGATCTGGAAACATGATCAGTATTATCTTAAAAATATCCATTAAAATATTGATCATCTGGCAAAAATAAAAGTTCTGCGTATGTGCTCCAGAGGTCAGAGCACATACTCTGCACACATATACAAAGCCATTCCACAGTTGGTGGAAGTACAAGCATTGATTATAATTTAACTAGAGCAGAGCCAGACTGAATATGAAGCTGGTGGAATTTAGGAGTAAACTAGCAAAGACAGATATGTCACACCTGCCATCCGCTTTGCTCCAACCCCAAGATGGGGCACAAATAGTTAATAAAGTGTTGATTCCACTGAGAATCACCTTTTCCCTTAGCACATTTCAACCTCTAGGGATTAATTATCCTAGTCTTCCTGTCTAATAAACCAAAATATTATATGTTTATATAAATCTGCCAACTTTATCATTTCTGATCACACACTTTAATCTGTAATTTTGTTTGTGTTTAAAGACTCAGATGTTGTTCAGATACTCAAGACCCAGAAAAGGTCATTGAAACAGTTCACAAATTAATTAGCAATACCTGGGATTATGATACAAAATAACTTAAATCATGTTTTTCATGGCATAATAAATGAACTTGCTGACTGATGTCAACAAAGCAGAGAATGTAAAAATCTATCATATTCTTTGGAAAATGGTCTGTGGTTTATGTGATGATTTACATGTTTTACGAGTTAAGACGAGTTCTTTAACTTATATTATTCCCTCAAACACTATAATAACAGTATTTATCAAAACAGTCAGTCCTCAGTCTATGAAATTCCTGAGGAGAGAGAGGGAGAGAGAGAGAGAGAGAGAGAGAGAGAGAGCATAAAGTGCCCTAATACAGTAACAATAAACTGCAGTGGAATGACAACATCATCTTAAGACCTTAAATAATATTTAATGGACACTGTCTATGTGTCTGACAGGAATAATAGTGATACTGAAGTTCAAGACTGGACAAGGAGTCTCAGAATATTGCAAATATTGAACACTGACATACTTTTCAGATGTATACTTTAATTTAAACAGATTACAACTAATCTGCAAAAAATACATATTTTGGAGGAAATATGATGCTTTGATGTTTTCATCAAATCAGATAATTGACATATCTGGCGAATTGATACGGACAAAATCAGTGGAATGTTTACAGACCATAGTCTTCATTTGCTCCCCTACAATATCTGCTCTTGCAATATAACATCTGCTCATACAACAACTAAAGCATGATTAAGCATTTTTATGTTTAGGCACTCACCACACACATTTGTCATCATCTAACCACAATCTTTCATTAACCTTAACCAAAGGGTTTTTTCATTTTATTTTATTTTTATCAGGGAAAACACAGAACATGAATGTAAAACTGTATGCAGCTGTGGGCCTTTAGAAGCTGTTTTCCAGCAGATTTCCTGTTGTCTCACAGTGAGAATGAAAAGCTATAAAATATAAAACAATAAAGGCAGATAATAAAAGTTGACAAGTTAGACATAGAATATTTTTCATACATATGCCTGAAACATGTCTTTTTAAGAATGAATTGTCAATAAAAGAATACAGTGTTCAGCAAAAAATAATGAGGATAAACAAATTTTTCATGTATACAGACAAATTGCATATAATTCAGGCAGGAACAATTAGGTTGATTATTGACACAATTAAGAATATTAAACATTTGTGTAAAAAACATTTAAAAAGAGGGAGAAATTCTGATGTGATGTGGGTGTATACACATAAAAAATATCTTAAAGGTGCAGTGTGTAGGATTCAATGGCATCTGGCTGTGAAGTTGTAGATTGGATTATCCCTCTCTCTCCTCCCAAGCATATAGGAGAGTATACGCTGGCCAAAAAAACTTGTGAAAAATTGGAAAGGCACCCTCCTGAGGCAGCATTTGATTTGTCTTTTCTAGGCTACAATAGAAACATGGCAGTGTTTCATGGAGGGGGACCTGCTCCCTATGTACATATACAGGGCTTTATTCTAACTCAGCCATTAAAACACAATTTTTATTTTCATGGGCCTAAAACATACTTATGAATATTATATTTAATTTCTGCCAAGTCTACATTTTATACACTGCACCTTTAAACTAAAGCTGTTCAAATATCTTGGCAAAATAGAACAAAGTCACTAAAGGAGAAGGTGATAATATGATTAACCACTTTATACTATATACACAGTACGAAAATTTTATTTGTTAGTTTGCAAAAGTACTACACAATGATGTGCCAAAGGAGAAAGTCGAAAATTAATTTTATGAGCTTTGTATTGGTTCAATAAATTCTGAGGTAATCAGAGACCAAACTGGAAGATGGTGGAACTTTTGAAAAACAGAATATTGAGGAAAAGCCCATTCATTTCAATAATTTGTGTCAAAAAGTGAAGCTTGTATGTTATAGTATAGTGTTATAGTGCATAGTATAGTAGTATAGTACAGTACATTACACACAAAGTGAAATATTTCAAGCCTTTATGTTTCAATTTTGATGATTATGGCTGAAACATAAAAAAGCCAAATCCAATATCTCATAAAATTAGAATATTATGACAAGGTACAACTCTCTGTGTCACGATCTAGTCAAGTAATTAATACAAAACACCTGCAAAGGTTTCCTGAGCCTTGAAATCTTGCTTGCTTATATCCAAACACAAGCTTTTATTAACACAAATGAATGGACTTTTCCTCAACATTCAAATTTTTTGGCACCTACCTGTACATTGTTTTATTCTAACATTTCACCCACCAAATGATGAATCACTTGAAATGTCAACAATTATATCATTGGATGTTTCAGACAGATTGTTTACATTATTTGACATTTGAATCTGCTGTTATTTTGTAATGCGAGTTATGATCAGTTTACTACTGCTGCATGTTATTCTTCTTTTAGGTTTGCTACCAGGCACAGGAAAAGAGAATGATGGCCACATCATATGATCAGTTACCAACTTAAATGGCAATCGTCACACACACCAAATTGCAAGGAGAATGAAGGGCATTGTTCAGTGTAAATGCACTTAACTCCTTGGCTAAACTTCTGCTGTATTCCTGTCGCCATAGACCCAAATTCATTTAGACAGGGCTGATAGACTAATCTTGGCCCTCCTTGGCACTTTGTGAAATGACGCCTCTTGCTAAGACTTCAGATTTTAGCCTTACTGTCTTTCTATCCTTATATCTCTTGCCTCATAACAGCCCAGCCAGAAATACTAACATACCATGGCATATTGCCATGATGTTTTTAAGATCAAATGCCCGGCCACATAAAAGCAGCATTTCCAGCCAAAATACACACAGGTGCAAGCTCATACCCAGCCCTACAGTAAGACACAAAACACATACACACTCTGCACTACAATGGCTGTCACAGGGCTATTTCAATAATCCCCAGCATGTATGTTTAATGATGAGAGCCCAACAGGAAATGATTGTCAAATGAAACGAAGCAACGGGTTATTACGTACCACTCTGGTGTCAGCCCAGGCCTTGCCGCCATTAATTTTATTGTAACTCATTTCTGCGGCCAGAGTGGAGCAGGATTTAATGTTCCCATTCTCCAGTCCTGTTCTGCATGACAAATTGTTTTAATAAACATATACTGGGTCATAATAAAGTAATAATAATCCTACCAGTCACCTTATATCACTGCAGTTAAATTTTCCCATAAGCCAACACTGGTTACAATGACAATTACATGGTAGCCAATCTTGAGCAAGGCCAACACAATGGGTAGATTTAATATAGTTTGTAAATATGATTAGTGTACTGTCGTGTTATTGGAGTCTAGTATTTACATTTCTCTTTGGGCTTTTTACATTAGAAGATCAGCATTAAATAAAGCTTTTGCTCTTTCTCCTTCCTGCTCTTTTTCTTCTCATAGAATACCTCCCCTCTCTCCCCATCACAACTTAATGAAAAACATTGTTGACCGTTAATATTCCATGGATCAATCACTATTTTTAATTTTGCGGATAAATGTGCTATTGTAAAATCCTCAAAGGTCTCTCCCACCTTGTGTATGTGCATGTGTTTTTGTGTGGGTACGTACTNTCATGCATGCATGCCATTCTGAGGTTTGGTTTCTCGGTGAAAAGAGGGAATGTGTTCACATAATGGGTCATGGTTATTTGCAAGGGCAATTTTATGCTACATTTCAATTATTGCCTAAATTTGTTTTTAGCTCCTGAAGTCATTGCTTTTACCTGCAATTTACACATGACACTAACATTTACATTACACACATATCATCAGCATGCTATTATGTGTGTTTGTAAATACAGGAGAGTTACAGCAACCTTTTGAACTTGTGCAGATAATCCAAGAAATAAAGCCAGTATGTGCTGCTGATACAGACAATTGTGATTAGATCACCTCACAATGCTCTAACATATTATACAACATACTGTACAGTAACAGTTAAGACAATGGTGTCATTCTAACTTTGTGACAATAGTCTTGGGAGGGCCTTATTCCTGATTCAACATGACAATACCCTCATAAACAAATCCAAACTTAGGAAGATATTGATTTCATATTTGGATGTGAAAAACTTGACCGGCCTGTAAACAGCCATGGTCTTACTACCATCAAACACCTTTTGGATAAATTCCAATGCTGGTTCATATCCAGGTTTAATGCCCCAGCATCAGTAGCTAACGTCACTAACATACTGATGGCTGAATGGGAGTAAATCCCAACAGATTCCAATATTTTGTGAAAATTCTTCCCAGAAAAGTAGAGACTTTCAAAGTACTATATTAATGGTTACGGTTATAGAATGACTCACCCAACAATCACACCTTGGTGCAATGTTTGGATTTCCACACATTTTTTATTGTTTCGTATCATACCGGCATGTGAAAAAGGCCCCATGCAAACATGAACATGACATTTGATCAATTTAAAGAGACTATGTGTATTATTTGTATCATTTTGAAGTGTAATGCAATCAAAAATCAACTATACATATCAACAGAGTATGGCAAAATAATCCCACTGTCATCTTCTAACCAAAGTATATGCATAGCATTGCAGAGATCTCCTCCAGAATTAGCGTGCTAACTGACTAGTGCTGGGTCGTCCAGTGTTGCTGTACCAGTTTATGTCTCAGGTGGCGGTAGAGTTATAGGTTTTGCCAGTATGTAACTCTATCGCTGTCTCATACATAAACTGGGACGGCAACACTGGGCGACCCAACGCTAGTCAGTTAGCATGCCTTTCAAACACACAAAATAAGACCAAAAGTCTGCTACTGAATTATACTGTCAGCAGGTAGCATTTATTTGCCAGGTGAGCGCCCAACTGGTGGTTCGCTTAATTACATTTAGCGATTACACACAGTCAGAGAAACTCTCAATGCAGTTAGGTTTTCTCAAGCCAAAGATCTGTATGGCCAATCAGCAAACAGAGGGAGGGCTGAATGCGGTGATGTTAGTCAGCTTGTGTGTACGTTTTCACCGGTCACCCTTAAATTGAGGCCTGCTGTCAATATGAACTTTGAGTGCATTATAGTCCCTTGGATGCGAAGGTTTAAGCCACAAAAACGACAATGCTCATTAATTGATACTTCCATTTTGGAGTTATGGTTGCGCCCGATCGGAGTTGTATACCAGGAAGTGAGTCCCGTTGCATGACATACGTAACCCCCACCACAATGCAAACGCTGTCTATGGGATGGTGCCCAGACGCTCATCACAATGTGAAACAATGTGAGAGCGGATAGTCAACCAGGCTAAGCATTTATATCAACAGTGTGAAGAAATAAGACAAACAGAGGACCAAAACAAGAGATCCAATAACTAGTATACTGCTACACTGAGACTGAAAATACCTACAATTAACATATGTTTACATCCAGCTGACAAAGATTTATGGCCTTTCATGTTATGACTTCAGCCAAACCTAACTGAATCCAAATCACTGCTGTGTTGATTAGACAGTCAGATAATTAACTTGCAACTGTAATTTACAATTGTTTGGGAAAGCCATTACAAGCTATGCTGTGATGCACACAGGAGCTAATCAGATAGCAAACAATATATTTAATTATTTAATTTGGATGATTTGCTAGCTACATTACAGTAGTATAATTTTTCAGCTGGACATACCAATATGATAGAATTTTGCTCTTTTTGTGGTTCTTTCTGAACCTGGATACATTTTGTGTTCTTGCCTTGCAGTATCAGTCTTGTCTGGAGATATGATGGGGCTGATATATGTGGAGATCTGCTCTGCTGTGAAGTTTGGAGTCTGTTTTGTGTTGTATATCGGCCTGTCTGTCATATCTCAAAGCAGCATCACTAATTGTTGTCAAATGTCACTCCAGCCCTGCTGGACACCCTCAGCAATCATATCAGGAAAAAAATCTACTCTTTGCATTCATTCTTTGCTTTCATTCAAATATGAGTTTTTTTTTCCCCCTCACTCTTGCTGGTAGCCTTTAGTAGCCTCAATTTTCCCGCACACATACCACCGACCCATCCAAAATCCAGAGTGACATGAAAGGGTTCTCCTCCACCACATACATGCCATTGACAGTTGAATGAAATATTTATTTATGAAATCTAAAAACATGTATTCACCCTTGACACTAGATCCTGGGAACATTGACTTGTGAAGCACCTCAACATCACCAGAGTCTGGCCCTCCAGTGAGTCAATTATGATGGCTTAAAGGAATGTCTGCCTCTCTCTTCAAGTGTCTACTTGGCCCTAATTTTTCATCTCAGACTCTTTTCATCTGATTCTGTGCTGAAAACATGAAAACAGTTGAGGCCAGTTCTTTTTAACCTGCACACGAAACTGAAGTCAAGATTGACATTTGGGAATTTTTGATGTAGTCACTTCAGGGCTGATTCCTCTTCTGCTTTTCTGTGGATGGATGGCATCTAAGTCATCTGTGGCATACTGTAGTCAGGTTATTGTTGATACTCTCTATTCTCTCTTGACTATTTCAGAGTGATTTAAGGTCTTATGAAGAGAATATTTGTTACACAGGTATGATCCAATTTATATTAACAATCATAATATTTGAGATGGCAGAGGCAGTTTGTGCGTCCAGTGGTTTTAACTCTCTTCCCCAGTACCTTCAAAAGGATGTTTGGCCAAGGATGTTAATTTACATTTCTTTTAATAATTGGTTGCCTGTTGCTCTATTGACTTCAGTATCATCGCCTTCCTTTTACAATACAATTTCTTAATCTACTTTTCATTGGTTTATCTTGTGGTATGCTGTATGGGTAAATGTGTAGAAGCAAGTCACATTACCCTTCACAATGCAGACTGCAGAGGGTGTATGTCAGACTTGAAATGTGATTTCAAATTGTAAATTTAGACAGAAACTAATGCTGTGTTTGTAGAATTCCTAAAATAAATGTGTGGGTTTTTGCTGCCACTAATTTGTGAGTTGCATCATTCTTTGGAAGCCTCTTGGCCCATTGTTTTGATGTGAGTATTACCATGAAATGAGGATGATTTGTTATTATTTATCAATATAGATGGTCAATATACCAGCCAAACACAAGTACAAGAGGGAGATTATCCTTTGACTTTTCAGATCTCTAACAGTATCAGATTTGACACTGACAGTGAATAGTTTTAGCACCACAGAACCAAAGTGCTCACTGAAGTAGACACTAGCACACCTACATAAACTCTTTTGGATGGGGCACCAGCAGAGCTCACCTGTGAATATTACCGGCATTTTCTGATTGGATATTGATGAAATGAACGAGTTTTGCAGCAGATACTGTCCTATTTAGAGAACCCGGTGCAGCTGCCCCGTATGGTCCACTTTGTGGATAATCGCTAAAGACAGACTTTTTGAAAGGCTCAAATTACGTCCGTGGGACTCAAAATAACACAAAACCCTTCAGGGTGAGTAAATCAGTAGACTTACACCTATAAATAAGGCCCAGGTGTCAAAAAACGGAACTTTTCCTTAAAGATGGGTTATGGTTATGTCACCTAGGTAACCTTATCCCAGGTGATACTAGAGTCATCTAAAATGGCAAAAATCAGTCACCAGACTGCTCTGGAGGTTGGAAAGCATTGGGACATTGAAATCCTTTCCATGAAATTATCTTGTTCTTTCATTAGATGCAGAATAAACTCAACGCTTCCCATTTAATCTGCAGGACTTTAAACTCAGCATCTTGACATTCATGAAAAGAAGCAGTGGAGAGAGGCTTTAGAGACCTCCCTGAAGGGCAGGCAACAGGAGAGGCAACCAGAGATGGTTATGTTGCTATGTGAGGGGGCTAGGTGGTGGGTGGTGGTTGGGGGGGTGGGGGGTGGGGGATACAGAGGTACTTGAGGCAGTTGAGAACTCATTTCAGATCCAATCCTAACCCTCTCAGTCACTCAGTCATCTCTCCTTACAACTCAATACTAAGGACCTGTGTGTATCTCTCTGTTTGACACTCTGTGTAACTCTTCATTATCCTCTTGCCAAATTCAACACAGCCCCTCACCACCATCACTGACAATCCTCCACCCACCCTTCCCTGACATGATGCAGTGGTGAGGGTCCTCTTTGTCAGCCCAGAGTCAAACAAGCTGCCCCCACCATGTGCTTATGTGCTTTCTAACATGGCTGGAATGTTTTCCTGTTAGTTTAAGTCTCATCTCAACTAATTAATATTTTTGCTTATAGCTGCTGTACTTCCCGTGGGAGGCCTCTTAATTAATCATTTATAAATCTACACAGCCTCCCAGTTTATTAGTCTCTGCCTTTGGCGTTGGCTGACTGCATTGGGAAACCGCAAATGATTAGTTACAGGAATGAAAGCTTTTTCCCCCCTTCTCTCCTTCCCTTGTTTGCAACTGATTAGGGCCTCACACAGAGGTATTTCCACAGCCCTGCTCTGCACTTTAATTCATTGGGAGCACCTGACACATTATTCACTCTCTCTGATCCTCTGCCTATTGTTTGAACCAATGTTTTTCCTCAGCTTCGTTGAGGCATGGCGATCAGTTAAGGCTCACTCTCAGCCTGGTCAAAACAAAAGCCAAAGCACCAAACATGGAAGAGGGGAATTATTATACTGAATGAGATCACTCAACCACAGGCTGGGCCTGGACTAGGCCACCATGGCGACAGGGTGATTTCTGGTCATCCTTTTGGTATCAGGCTAAGGGCAGGATGGTGATGGGAGCAAAAATTCATTCACAATTAATTATTCAGAGCTGAGGACTTCATGCCATGTCACAGTGTTAAAGCTGTCAGGCTTTTATTGGAAAAGAGGCAATATTTCCATCAGTTTAACAGAAAAGTAAATTAATTGAATCAACTGAAAGCAGTAAGGGAGGTTCTCATAATGTCTTTGCACTCAGAAAAGAACGCCTTATACAACAGGGTTCCTTCATCCAATTAGACCTCCACTGGCTGGCTCACACCAGCCTCGCTCTGCTCAACATTCCACCTTAATGCTGCCTTTTTATCCCTTTTATCAACAAAGTGACTGCACTTTACTTTGGCATATAGGTAAAGCTACCAAAACCCTCCTAGAGAGATGGACTAATTATGTTATGAGAATCATACTGTGCAGCTCTAGATAGCCTGTTACACACCCACTAGTGGTTGATCCTTATGTTGAAATGATGTGAGTGGATGTTCAGTATTAAACTGAATTACATAGGAAAGATGACAGAAAATGTATTGTATAAAAATGAAATTTAGCCCTCCAGCTATAAAGACATATGCCTATATTATCAATTTTTCTATTTCCAGAAGGCCTTGGCTCTCTGTCCAAATACGATGTATCTGCACCTAACTGGGCACAGTGGGACTCATCACAGAGTTATTTGTTAATCAGCACAGCAGCACACTTTTCTCACAGATAACACAGGCAGAAAACCATAATCATATGAGGAGAGAAGCAGAGGGGCTTCACAGGCAAGGTAATTACATTTGCATTTGTATACATAGTGACAGCAAATGTGTGGCTGTTTCTGCATGAGTATCAGTTGCTTTTACTGAAATGTGCAATTTCCTTTTTTCCAATAGTGATGGGTCTATTACCAATGCCTAGGAGACAAACTAGATCAAAGGCAAGAAATCTAAGCAGTAGAACTCCATCTACACTGTCCTGAGCTTCGAATGTAGGCATAAGCTACAGAACTGCTGCTGTTATTGCATTTCTTGATGGTGTCATTGTTTTAATACAAAGAAAGTATCTAAAATGTTCAATTCTAAGTGGGAAAACATCATAAACAACAGTTCAATTGCGTGTTGCAGTCAGTAGTAAGACAGGAAAAGATGAAAATGTGCAGGAAATGCTAAAATGAAAAAAACACTGTTGTAAGATGGCATCAGAAATGAAAGAAACAATATCTAATGTGAAATATATACCTACATAAACAATGTTTTTTTTTTTCTTTTACACTGATGCTGACACTTGAAAATGACTGTTTTGTCACAATTTGAGCTCTCATTTGAGGTCTCATAAGGTTTCTTAAGGAGATATACCAGTGTATTATTTCCTATCATTAATGTGTGCAAGGAGTCAGCCAGATCAGGCATAGAAGGTCTTTAATGAGCATGCTCTGTGGGCCATGTTAACAACCCTATCTCAGAAATTACATTTATATACTACTAATTTGTTTGGTAGGAAATGTAATTGCTGCCTCAGTATTTGGAAATATTTTTTTCAGTGAAGGAAGCACTATTTTTACAGCAGGCCTATGCACCGCATGCAACTCGTAAGGAAGTGGGTTGGGTGGATGGCAGGCATATATGGACTTTGACACTGCAGTCTGGGAGATTGCATTCTGAGTTCCCACATGTGGTTAGGATTTGGCAACAAAAGCACTTTGGTTAATGTTAGGAAAAGACTGTGGTTTTGGTTAAATGTTTTTTTTGTTTTTATGGAAGGTAAAAACATTCAAGTTACTTCAAGCTTCAAGTTACTTTTTCAGTATTAAACTATGACCACAAGCTACTTGACTTTAGCTCAGTACTGTAAGGGCTTCAAAATAACCATAAATTCCTCAAACATGCTTAACTGTTATGAGCAGATGTTGTATTACAAGAGTGATTACTGTAGTTAAAATAAATATGTTGTCAGTGAAAATATTTCAGATATGTTAACATATTGCAACTAAATAATTTCATAATTATGTTCATTTTAAAAAGTTTCCTACATTATATTTATCCAAGGGAATGTATTTGCTCTTAGTTGTATCCAAATAAAATTTCTAGAATGACGTTTTCTGGTAAATCGTTTTCATTGGAATCAGCTGGATCCCATCATGGAATATAGCACCCAGTTCTCTTAATACATCCATGTTCGTAACAGGACCTTAATGCTGTGCTTAATCCACCGAGCCGCCCTCTATGCAGCCCATGACCTTAATAAAAATTGCTTTTTGTTTGTGATCATGCTACAGGCAGTATTCCTCAATCCTTTTATACTTTCATCAATTGGAACTTCTTCAATGCTTACTCTTTAGTAAGTGTTGGTGCATTGTGCTTTTTGTGTGTACAAGGCTGAATGATAAGTGGAAAAAAGCGAGTGCACAGAGAAAATAAAATGTTTGATTTGGGTGTTTTGGCCTTGTTAGCTCAGATGATTATGCACTTAACTGCTGTTTGTGTGTTCAAGGCTATGGCTCAATAGGCGCTTGAAACACACTGCAGCTGTTATTGTAGACAGTGATTTGGGTGTTATGTACTAAACGGTGGGGTGGACACTATAACAGCAACACCTGTGTAATGGTAATATTATACAATTTGTTACAACACCACACACTACTAAAGCATATAATACAGTGATACAGGCATTACTTTTATTTTCACCACATACTGTATTTTCAGTTCAGTTCATGTTGATCAATTGATGCTATCAGTTGATCAGAACTGATAGTGTCAACTAAAGTTGGGATGAACAATATCATCATCCATGACTGATAACTGACATCAAGATGGGAAACCAACATCATGATACCACGCTCCCACCTCTCCAGGCACGCATTAATTACAGTCTGCGCTGTTAAATGTTGTTAAAACTCGTAGATTTCCCTAAACCATTTACAATATCATACAACACAACACAACTATAAGGACAAAGACAGTGGAGCAACATTGTTGAATCAGTTTCAGAGCAGTTTGAACAATAAACATAGGCCTAGCTAAAACGCTGATTGTCAATCAAAACATTTATTTATTTATTAGCGTTGTTGCCACGGACGCACTGAAAATTGGAGTAATTTGGATAGGTCCTTATTATTATAAAGATGCTGGAACTTTGTTTTCTATCAGAAATGTAAGACATGAGTTAGAAGACCTGTCTCTGTGTGTCTGCTCACTCTGGAGCACACTGCGATGTGCTCCTCACTGCGTGTATGCAGGAGGAGGAGATTCTGAGAAAAGTTGTTTTAGAAAGACAAAATGCTAAAAATGTGGATTTTTAGTTTTGTTGGGTAAAAACAAGTTATGAATTTTAGAAATTATTAAATCAGTGTTTTTTCCAATAAATATTAACTTTCCAGCTTTATAATGTGTACTTAAGGGCAAATGGTGTTGCTTCCTGCAACTGATCACTCAGCTTTCTTCCTAAAATGAATAAAATAGATTACTTACTGTATTATTCCTGCGTATGCGATTTGAGTGTGGAGTGGGTGAGACAAACAGAGCAGTGTGTGCGGAACGGAAATCCCTCTCTTCTCTGGGGTATAGATACAGTAGTATTGTCCATCACGATATTTCACTGCAGACATCGTCAAATACCAGTAAGAGAGACATTGCCCATCCCTAGTGTCAACTGATCAACATTATTCTTTCTGTTCTTCTCTAGTCCAGAAAACTGATAGTTAACATTAGATATGAATTTAGCTGAGACCTTTGTGGTTGACTTCAAAGCTAAACTAACTGAGAAATATTGTATTGTTTTCAGCTGAAGTGTAAGACTGAGCCTTAGGGCAGGTCTTTTATTTTTGCATTGTTGTTTTGATTAGATTTTATTTTTCAAAATTGCACAACTACTGAGCACAGACTTTAGCACAGAACTAGAATAACTAAAAGCAATATCCTTTGGAGTGCTTCTTTGTGTACTTATACCCACCTTCTCCATTATTTCTTTCTCTCTGTCGCTTTGTTGAACACCTAAATTAAAACAGGTGAAATATTGAAATCTGTTTCATGAATGATGTTGCTTGTTGCCTTTGATTTGTTCGGGCAATAATGAAACTCTTATCACCCCTGCGAGCTATTTGGTTGTGAAATTGCAGCACCACAATCCTGACACATTAGAAGCCATGATGTGTTTTGCAGGAGATATACCTGCATGTGTGAGTGTGTTGTCGTTGTGAGACTGTTCCTTTGAACACTGGTAGTACGAGACCTCAGCCTTGTTTCATGAACAGTGAGTTGATGACTAACACAAGAATAAAAGGTAATTACCATGGTGGTTAACCAGAGTGATCCTTTTTTTGTTGTTTTTCAAATAATCATATGCAACATCAACAGTGCACAGGCAGCATGTTTAAATGTGATGAAACTTTTGATCTCTGTGGGGAAATTAAATCAGTAATGGTAGAATAATTTTCTAAGCAAGAAAATATGTATAAAATGAAATTATTTAACTGAAAACTGAAAATAAAAATAGTTGAAAAAACAAAACAAGCAGTTAAATACTCAGACTAATTATATCCCTGGGTGTGGCATTATATTGTCACAATTACACACTACTGATGTTTATAATTATTTTGGTTCCTGACAAAAAATTTTGTCATGTCTTTTTTCACGGCCAAAATATTTTATTATAACACAGATTTGCTGATTATTCAATTGTGATCGGTAAATATCACATTTTATGATCTGTTATTCCTGAGTAGTAGACTGCTGCTATGAACAATGGATCATTGCTATGAGCACAGTATGAGCTCTGGATAACCATGTCCAATAATATCAAATAAGTAAATTACAATGACGATTACAAACTGCAGCTCATTTGCGACCCTCTGGAAAAGAAACATTGGACTTCTGCCTTTTCAAGAAGAAAATGTCAAGATCATTATTCTCGAAGAAGAGCCATTCATCTTGTATTGCTTCACCATCAATGGAAAAATTCAGCTGAGTACTGAGTTCAAAATTAAGTTGAACATGAACAATAATGTTAAGTAGGATCATTTTAAGGCCACAGAATTTATGTTGCTTTGGAAGTACTTAAATCTCTAGAAACAGACAAGAAGCAATAAAGTCATTTTTAAATACTGAAATAATTTCTGAATCATATTTTGTGCCACATTATCGATTTTTAGTAGATTACCCCTTACATAGTACAGATGTGTTTCACTGATACAACAGGGTGTTGTTACCATGAAAATCTAAAAAGATTTGTGCAACAGACTTTATAATGCCCCAATTACTGTCAAGAATTCTAATATGATTCAGATCAATAATATCTAATGGTGCAGTGTATAGAATTTCATGCCATCTAGGCCAGCTGACTTGACAAAAATGTAATACACTGTAACATTATAAGTTTTTATTAGTGTATCATCACCTATAAGTAAGGGGTTTTTTTTGTTAACAGAGGGACTAGGTCCTTTGCTACAGAGGTCACCATGTTGTAGAGCAACGCTGGCTCTCGAGAGGGCCTTTTACACTTTTCATCATCATTTATGACATTATTATGAGTACCTGCTGCTTGGCCTACACAATAAGGCACTTAGAGGGATCTTGTGTTATTCTAGAACTATTGTGGCAATATCTAACCATCATTCATTCATCTATAACTTGCAATGACAGACTTTTTATCCACTTGGGGAAAGTACAACAAGATGTAAACATAAAATTGTCATCACCTTACAAAATTGCTGTACCTGTCAGCAAACGCTTACGCACCCAANTATAACTTGCAATGACAGACTTTTTATCCACTTGGGGAAAGTTCAACAAGATGTAAACATAAAATTGTCATCACCTTACAAAATTGCTGTACCTGTCAGCAAACGCTTACGCACCCAGCATACAAGGTGTGACTTTAATTTATTTGCATAATTCTGGCCACTCAACAAATCTAAGTCTAATATTCACTATCCTTTTCACTCCGTTTTAGTCTTCACCAACTCCTGAGGAAAATGTGTGTCCCTTTGCTACTGCTCTATTGTGTTCATCACATAGCCTCTAACTTTGTCTTTTTGCCATTTGGTGCTGCCCTAGTAGCGACAGGCTTATATGAGCCTTTCCACTAGAAATAGCTGCTTGCTGTTGGCGACTTACATTTTGATCCCACAATTGTTAACATGTTAGCCTTAGTTTCCATGGTCAACCATCCTGAGCAAAAATGAGTTCTTTGTGGGAAAACACAGTATAAGACAGAGTTAAAGCTAAAGTTAGCTCATCAATGGTGTATAGTTCCACACTTTTAGACAGGCCTCTGCTGAAAAACAAATGGCTGATTAAAATAACTTTAATATGCAACTTGTTAAAACAGTTCAAGGTTAAGTAAGTAGCTCCTTGTAATATTAAGCTAGCTCTTTTGTCTGTCTCTGGTGTATAACATTATTTATATAATCAACAGTGCAGATGCACAATAAAAATCAGCAATCAAGCTTTATTTTGTTTTCATCCTCAGTGAGTTTTAGTCTATGTAATAACTGCAGGAGTTATATGTGTTTTATAATTATCAAATGAAGGAATGAATTAATATATTCAAATGAGACAGAAACCCTTTCATTGCTTCTTATTCCATTTCACTGTCTCACAGTCAAAGTGTCAAAACAGAGATTAATTTTGACAGTAGTAGAAAGTAGTATAAAAACTTAGTGAGGAGGACTGCAGGTGTGTGTTTGTGTCTAAATCAGAGCATGATACCATTAGATACATAGTAGCAATGGTCTTTTATAGTTATATGATCAAAAAGAAAGAGAAATCTGAGTTGGGCACTTCTCACGGCTGATGGTTACAGAGAAAAAGAGCTTGGGATTTGTGACATGATGTCCAGCATGTTGGTCCTAATCTGCTCTAATACAATCCTGATTTCTTTCACTTTGAGATGAGAGTCACTATGATATAGTACTCAGACATCATCTGGGGCCACTGCTTTCTCTGATAGGATGGAAAAATATCACACAGGTGAAAAGTCTGTTTTGTCAAAATGCTCAGTGTATTCTTTGATGATTTGCAATAATAAATTATGAGAACTGTATAATGCCCTTTTTTCAGTAGTTATTTGACCCTTTAATCTTGTTGAAATAGATATAGATAAGATATATATTTGAAAGCTGGGGGTCTGAAAACAACTTAAAAGGCTTATGATTCAAAATAAATAAGTATAATTTGAATAACACATACAGTATAGTGCATTATACTGGTAACAATGTCCACTCTATGTACTTTATATTATGTGAATTAGGGCTGGGCAATATTACCTAATATTAATATCACAATTAATCGAAGCTTTTACCTTGATTATGATTACTTTATTTTTAAAAAATAAGCTTGACTATAAGCTTGTATATTTTTTCCAATGAAGAAGTGTATATCTAGCCTGGGCCCGCCCATACTTCCTGTGACGCTACATTGAATTTCGCATCCTACTCAGTATGGCCAACCTGCCGGTTTACTAAATTTCCTGTCCAGAAAATCCAGGCGCCAATGAGAAGCAAGCTTTTCTCCCCGGTGCGACTGAGGCGAGTTTAGCGTGATGACGCTGTAGCAAGCTAAAATTGGCGATGCGGCTATGTATACATCATCGGAATGAGTGGTCTGATTGGTTGTAGCTTCGTCCAGTAGGTCCAGTAGCATAGAGAGGCATTTGATTAAGCCCGCAGGTTAAGCCCGCCTCTTGGAAGGCGTGTAGAATGGAAGCTTGGCCAGACTAAGCTCGTATGAGCTTATATAGTCAGCAATAGCCAGGGTAGTGCATATCCTAACTCAGTTTAAAATAAGGACATACAGAATAATTATTTATGACTAATTCCATCAATGACATCAAAAGCACACATTGCGGCTCGCACGGTGGCTCGGTGGGTTGGAGGGTAGGCCATGTGGAGCAGTGCTCGCGGCAGACCCCGATTCAAATCCCGGCCGGGGCATCCTTTACCATNTGTGCCAAAAAAAATCTTAAAAAAAAAAAAAGTAAAAAGCAAGTTACCCAAAAGGTACAAAATAACAACTTCCATCTCTTGTAAATGAATTATCTTAAATATTGTCATGTGAACAGTAGAAAAATATCTAGCACCCCTTCTGTTTTCTAGTCATTATTATCTGTTATTGTTTTAAATATGAAAAGTAAATAAACCATTTTTTAATTTCTGCTCATTCCTCACTCTTTACCTCACTAGACTGCAGCTTTAACAGCGTCCTGTAGCCACTTACTAACAGAGCTGCTCTGTCCTGCATGATGAGGCTAAGCTTAGCTTTACTGCTAGCGCTCACATTAGCGTCGGCTACTCTGCTCTTCTCTTATGTATCAGTGGGTGGAGTACTGGAGCTGAATCCTGTGTGACAGCAGTGTAGTCTTGACTCAGTGATCAGATGCAGGTCTGCCTGCTATATTTGAAAACTGACGGTCTCAAGTCCATCATAGCAATCGTTCACTTTACTCTATTTACACAATAAAAGCACATGAGCAAGATTACATCAGTTAGAGGGTTTTGGTACATTTTCGGTTAATTGCCCAGCCCTAATTGCCTGCAAGCAAATTCATCAATAAAGAAATAAGTAGTTGCAGCCCTAATATGCATTAGCATAGTCAAGCCTGTCACCTAGAAATTATGTTTATATACTTTGCAACAGCAAGTCTTTAAGAGGGAAAAATAATGCTACCCGAATTACGTTTTCTGGTGATATGATGAGAATTTGTTTTCAGTTAATGTTATGTTTATTGATGCAACTATCATTGGTATGTTACTTTTATAATATATAAACAGAATTTTTAGAAGACAAGGTTGTGTATGGAGTCAATTGGACCCAAAATGGTTAATGTCATGTAAAATTAAAGGTTGGTTTGTCTACCACTCTACACTGATGAAAAAGATGTCATCCACTGACTTGCTGAACATTGTAATTGCAAATGACTAAACACCCCTTTCTCTTACATATGGCTTCTTTTTCTATCATGCAGTAGATCAGGATGAGAGATGAATCAATATTTGAGATAGCTACTAAATTATGCATTTAAAAGGATGGTGAGCCATTTTGCACTGAGAGCTTCTACATGTAAAGCAGGGCCCTTTCACAGGACCTTCAATGGTTTTCATGCTGTCATTGTGGTCCATTACAGTGAAATCAGACCATTTTGATAATGGATTTCTATTAGTGACCTTGGATGAAAGAATCACAGATAATCTACATCTAAACTAATGTATTTTGTCCTTGCAAGGACAAAGAATTTAGTTTAGAAACTGGCACCTCCCCAAACAGAGGCATCCATTCATCAGTGACATTCAACCCCACACATAGAGTACACATACACACTTACTGCAATGTCAGTGAACAGGAAGAAGCCAGCAAATCACCCCCTGACACCAGAGAAAGAGAGAGAGCCTAGTAACCTTGTAAAAGACAATCGCTGGTGCCACAAATTAAATGAAATAGCTAATAAAATTACTTGGCATACCGTCCACTTAATAAGGAACAGGCATGTCCCAACTTTAATGCTATTTACCCACCTGACTAAAGTATAACACTGATTTGGCACCTATGTCCAGATTGAACTGGAAAATGACTTGCTAATCTGTTTAGGTATTTGGAGTAATTGGGTCTGGTGCCAGTGAGGGGATTTCCTTGACTGTTGAAAGTCTCTGCTAGTAGTCCATTCCCAGCTCCTTGGTATAATTACTCTGACAGAGCTGCGGCCACAGGGCCTGTGAGCAGGGCTGCTTTTTAAACTGTAAATTATGAAGGATTAGCATTTATGAATTTTAAATCAGGACTGTGGTAGGAGACACTAAAGCTGCTTAGTGATTGCAAACGGCAGCGTCTAAGCAGGCGGCTCTACACCCCTCACTCTCCAAGCTGTTCACTCTGTGTGTGTGTGTGTGTGTGTGTGTGTGTGTGTGTGTGTGTGTGTGTGTGTGTGTGTGTGTGTGTGTGTGTGTGTGTGTGTGCGCGTGTGCGTGTGGCTGTTTATTCAAATTTGGCTCTGCATAAACACAAAATGCTCAGACTGGACTCCCACTATTCCCTTAAAGCGAATAAGGATCTGACATCTTAACATCAGCTCCATCCCAGCCCATACTGTGTATGTGTTGTATANTGTGTGTGTGTGTGTGTGTGTGTGTGTGTGTGTGTGTGTGTGTGTGTGTGTGTGTGTGTGTGTGTGTGTGTGTAATGGAAAGTGTGTGTGTATTTGCCAACTCATGCGGGGTGCATCTCCCCTGTCACTCCTTCTCAGGCTGGGGTTCTGCTCCTCACCAGCGTGTCACACTATGCAGAATATCCAATGGGTGATTATGTTAATGTGGGACTTGATCCATGTTAAATTATGCATAATGGATTGATGTGGCACAAAGTCATCAATTAGACGGATATCAGCACTAAAAAGTGTGACACAGCATAATATTCTTTCTTTCTGCTGTTTTTGGTTTACAGAAAGGCAGCAAATGACTTTAGCATGTCACACCTGCAAACATGTATACATGTAGGCATCACCTCTGACACAAACTTTGAGTTGTTCATTTGCCTAGTGTATCTGGTCTGTGTATGTGCCAATAAGTTTGTGTGTCCATCTGTCTGTGTCACAGTTGACCTTGCTTTGTTTTTGATTTACAGTCATCATGTTCTTCAGTCGAGGTGTGACTCCATGACTAGCATGTAGTGACATTCAACAGTGGGTGAGGATGTGGCACAGACATCACCAGAGGCCTCATATCACACCTCTAGGAGCTTTCTGCACCAGGGTCGCTGAGCCATGACCTCAAACTTGTGGTGTTAACTGGTTTAGCCAGGTGGCAATAGCAGGGGGTGGAGGATTTGGTGGGTTGAGCATTAAAAAACCCTATGAGCTGATGAACCCCAGAGTATAGGAAAACACCTTCTCGTCGGGCTTTCACACACACACTCTTCTCCAAAAAAGCCAACTACATTCTGATACCTTCAAACATAACAACACTGTGTTCACATGTTTCGCTCCTGTTTTACTGAACTGTTTCTGTCAATACAGTACCCACCCCCAAAACAATTCACCAAAGTTTCTCCCTAATATAATATGTAACTCAAAATCTCCCCTAACAGAAGACCAGAGTGAAGTGCAACCTTTTTTCTGGTCTTTAGTATTGGATGGATTTAGATTGATATTTATATGATCACAGATTTATTGTAAATTTACATCAGCCACACACTGTTAATACATCTTAAATTAATGTTAAAATCAATCTCCAACCAAGAATATGCTTATTGTTACTTTATTTAAATTAATGTGCAGTATGATGTACAGTTAAGTCCATAAATATCTGGACAGATACAGTTTTTGTCATTTTGACTCTACACCACCACATTGTGATAGAAGTGCAGACTTCCAACTTTAATTCAAGGGGTTGGACAAAAATATGGTTTTAAAATGTTAGGAATTACAAGTACTTATATATATAGACCACTTAATTCAGGGCTCAAAAGTAATTGGACAAGCTATATAATCGCAAATAAAGTTTTTAAAACTTTGTGGAGAATACTTTGCAGGCAATGACTGCCTGAGGTCTGGAAGCTATGAACATCACCAAACGCTGAGGTTCCTTCTTTGTGATGCTTTTCCAAGCCTTGCTGTCTCCAGTTGTTGTTTGTTTGTTTGTTTGTCTCTCTGCCTTAAGTTTTGTCTTAAGAAAGTGAAATGCATGATGGAATTGAGATCATGTGATGGACTCATCTATTGCAGAATATTCCACTTCTTTACTTTAAGAAACTCCTGGGTTGGCCTCACAGTATGTTTTGGGTCATTGTGCATCTGTACTGTGCAGCGTGGTCCAATTTCCTTTGCTGAATTTGGGTGAATGTGAGTACAGCATATGCACCTCAGAATTCATCCAGGTGCTTATGCATTCTGTTACATTATCAATAAAGACTAGTGACCTAGGGATACTGACCTGGGGAACAGCTGACAGCTGCAAGTTGAAAATGAACAAGTCCTCCAAACAAAAAGACAAAACAGATCTTTTTTTTCTGATGAGGATAGTCTTAAATTGCATATCCTCTGTAGCCTTGATGAACTCGATCAGAAAATTATTGTGTCACAAGATGTGTCTCAATGTATGAATATGAATATGAATACATGTGGAGTACCTCAGGGACATCTCAGAGAACATTTTATGAAACCCCAAGTGATGATTTTGCAGCTTTGCCCCAGCAAAGGATCCTCTCCTACACTCTGAGGCATAAGTGGACACATCTTATTGATTTTCTTTCAAGTCGGATTGCATTGATTGTTGTGAATATGGCAGATGAATCCAGCTGGTTGTGCGTCCGCTGGGACAAAGTGGGGAGGCAGACAGGGAACTGCAGCTGGGCGTGCCACAACAGGGGACCAGGCTTCATTACACCAACTAAGAGCCCACTCGCCTGACACAACCCCAACCCCGCAACCCCCACCCTACACTCTCCATCCTCTACTTACCCCCAAATTAAACTGAGAGCTTTTTAATTATTTATCAATACCATGCACTCATCATGGATCAATCAGTGTGAATGGTTTTTGAACATAATGACGGATCCTACTTCAATGGACTTGTGAAAATTGATTGTGATCTTTGCCATTATGCCTTAAGTAAAGATGAGCTGACAGTGGTGTTGGTAATTTTGGGTTTGGGCAAAGATGAAGTGGAGCACCTGAGGAGCTCTCTCATCCCTGAACAGAAGTGTGCTTCAGTAAAGGCAAACGGTATCTGGGCTGAAAAGCCAGTTCATCCTCCACCATTTATCAAGTCCTTAAACAGGACACCTCATCTTATCATCACACCATACTCATAGAAGAGAGCAGGCCTGTTCCTGGGAAGAAGCACCACACACATCCTCAGAGGGCACTTCTCAGAGCAAACTCCAAAGGTTTAGTAAAGTTTGATTCATTGTGCTTCTCAGGCCTCTGGATGAACCTAAGCAACCTTAACTTTCCCTCTCTGCCTTTATATTTCTTTCTGGATGCATCTTGTCAAGCAGAGTGAGGAGCTATTCCATCTGGAGTTATTAGCCAAAGACACGCAATGCAATCTAATTTCATACCACCATATTCAATCACTATGAATTCAGTGTCGCAGGGGCAGTAAATAAGACATGGGATGCAGGTATTTCAAAATGAATTATGCTTGGAGATTAATTTTTGTACCTGAATTTTATGAAATTAGAAAAATATCACCTGCCATTCTCTCACATTTTGGTCCATTCAAGAGCTGCGAGTAAACATGCTGATATTGAATTCAGAAGATTGTTTGTAAGGGAACAAGCCAACATAAAGCAGGACAGTATAATGAGATTCTTATTTCATCCTTTTTTCTGGTGGGGGTGGAATTGGATTATAGGGGACTTATTTGTATGTGATATTGAGCACTGCAAAATAAATTCACACCTATTCAAATTGAAATCAGACCTAGGTGCATCAGATAATCCTTTTTAAGATAGTATGAACTGACAGTCCAAGCCCACACACTGGAAAGAAATAATCTATCACTAACAAAACAGATATATATCCTACCTTGCCAAAACCATTCTGAGATTTTTTTTTTACAAATATTTACCAGTCAAGTATGTGCTTGATTTTTCTTTCTCCTGGGGGCATAAACAGTAATATCCATATTCATAGGGAAGTTGAGCCTGTCTCCCAATCATCACATCACAAAGAGTCTTAGCAAAAGCGCCTTCCCAATAGCTCAGTTTGTCGCTGGATCAGGAAACCTGATTTTGTTTTGAATCCCGAAGCCTTTTGAGACGTCAGGCTGTATCAGTGAAGAAGCCTGTGATGGCTGCAGTTATATAGCATGGCGTCTCCAGCTGCTCATGAATCTTTTTAAAATGGCTTATTTCTGAGGGAGTGTTGAGACATAAGCCTGAAAGAAGGACAAGGTTTAGTGAGAAGATGAGCAGTGGGTAGCTGCTGTGAGGATGTGATGTGCTGGTGGTGGTGTCAGTGGTTGTGGTGAGACTGTGAGAGGCTCTAATGTGAGAAGAGATGAAGTAGAGACACAGAAAGAGAGAGGGTGGTGTTGGTGCTGGTGATGGGCGGGTGAATGTAATGCAACCTTGACATGAACCCAAACTACATGTGAGCTTCAGACACATTTCTCCTGATGCTGCTGGCATTCATATGAACAGCTTAGTGCTTTATCTCCCTACTGGCTGAAAGCAAGTGGGCCTGCATGATGTCCACTCCGAGAGCCGTCTGCACTATGAGCCTGTGGGTCAGGTGGTGTGAGGCCATGTCTGTTGGACTAAACTGTGAGCTAATGAAGACTCTCACAGTGTGTACTTTGTCCTTGATCTCCACCCTCTGTGTCCTGCTGGAGCATTAGACTCATACAGATGTAACAACAGGGTGATACCAGGAGCAAGTGTGGATTGTGAACACCAGGCAGACCCTTCATGATAGAGTTATCTTCCTATTCCTTGTGCTTCTATGCCAAACCTTTCTACATTATGCAGTGTGCTGAATTTTTTAGACCACTCCAACACTTATTATTTGTCCACAAAGAGCAGACCTGTAAACACATGCAGGAGGATGTTGTCCAGTAGTTTAAACATCAAGCTTTCACCTTTATTAATATTTCAGTTTCTATGTGTCTATTACAGGTCCTCCTAGTTCTCAACCTAATACTGTCTTCCTTTTAATTTCTTTTTCCTTTCTGTATCTGCCTGTTTATGTCAGTCTTTTTTCCTCTTTCTATTAGCAACCCTTCCTCCTAAAAATATATTTGTAACCATTTGTAAAGACAAAGCTCTCTGGATAATGATTATTTAAATATATAGTAACTGTTCACTGCTAACTCACCATGTTTATATTAAACATCTGCACAATGTCCACAATCTACATTTCTGGCACCTAAAGCAAAATATTTTTATATATATTTTGGCAACTCAAAATATTTTATTAAGGTCAGAGAAAGATTGGTTGTTTGTAACGTGTTTTTAAGCAACACAGTGCTTTCACATACATATATTAATACAACAATAGACCCAAACCATCATTTTGTATTGGAGTGGTGGTCTGAAACCCTGACTTGCCTGTTGTTATGGTTATGGCTATCTTTTTCATTTTAGAATCAGGAACTTCCAAATAAGGAAATTGGGGTGTTTCCTTTCACAGTCTCAACTAGACTGAAGCAAATGTTGGCTTATTGGAAACTATGACCAGACACAATGCTGCTCACACGTTGATTCACATACACCGGGAAGTTTAAGGTGGGTCAGGTACCATCACAAAAAAATGTTCAGGACATTGTTAACCTACTGAAGCTAAACATCTTTATTTTTTCATCTTTATGTTTCTGTGACAAAGGCTCTATACCAATTGTCAACTCTGAAGAAGACCTATTGCTACGTTAGTAAATAATGAAAAAGAGGAGGTGGTTAGTTTTCATTTGCATATTACTGTAGACATAGCTGGTCTGTTCTGTTCTGAAGTTTGCTCCCCCAGACAACATGTCTCTTATAGTCAGGAGCTAACTGGCTAGTTCATTTTAAACTGGATCATAAAATGACAAATATTTTCCTTTTTGAGGAGCAATATTTGGCCTACTGCTGAGAGCTTTGGATAAATTTCCAGTTTCACAGACTGTTACTTTAAAGTCAGTTGAATTTACATTTAGTATTTACATACAGTTTAACTTGATTATAAACATGAACATCCTTTGCTGTAGTGAGTGAAAACTTTTTTCTGATTTTACCCAGCAACGAGATATACTATTTTCTGATTTGCTGGTAGTTTGCTAACTCAAGACAGCTATGAACTTAGCAGAGAAATTTACCCAGGCCTGTATATTATATTATTTCTGTATATTTTATATTAATTTCTGTCCAGTAGGCTTTATCACTTCTCAGCATGAAAAATGTCAGCATGGCATGTGAATGTGTGAACTGGTTGAAAATGCGCATGTCTGATGGTCAGGTGATAGCCAAAAATTAGCAAATGCAGATCCAATATGTTGGATAAGACTAAATGTATGGCTAAAAAGATTATAAGGTCTAAAACCTTACTTTTTAATACAATGAAAGACCCAATTTTCCCATATGAGTGAGTGCAGTCTTTTCTCTGCAGTCAGTGGACTGATCAGGCAGGTCTAAGGTTGGGGTCACACCTAAAGGTCCATGAAAGGTCTGTTTTTGGATCCGAACCAATGCAAGGATGATATTTTGTTTCAATTTTGAGTTGGTCGGGTTTGTGTTCACAAAGGCCAAATGGTCCAAAATCTTTAAACAAAACTCACGTGACGTCTTTCTGTTATAGGTCAAACTGTTTAGGCGAGTAGACAGCAAATCTGTACATCAGCGGATATTAAATAATGTCTTGATCCATGCATTTCGCCAAAGACGCTGTGCGATCCGACGCTCTTACCGAAGGGCCTACCATGATGTTTTTTCTACACAAGCGGTAACAATGAGGTATGCAGACAATGACAAACACGTAAAATCACAACGTTGGCTCCACCTAAAAGCAGCTCTTGTTTAATCCACGCATCTCCTTGAATGAATGAATGAATGCCCCTACTGTAACACACACACACACACACACACACACACACACACACACACACACACACACACACACACACACAGAAAACAGTACTTCAAAAGTTGCTGCCTTTTCATGAAGAAATACATAGAAATTTACATTGCAATAATAGTTTGTTTGATAGCGGACTGAGACCACCTCAATGAGGTGGACCAGGGAGCAGTTGTTTGGTTCATACCAGAGTTCAAGGTCAGCGTTCACACTGACCCAAATGAACCACACCAAGAGGCAAACATTCCAGGGTTCATCTTAACTGGACTATACAAGGCCGTTGTGAACGTGCCCTAAGGAAACTGGTCCCTCCTTTCGTGGCTCCTGTGGTTTGTAGAGTTAGCTGGCAGCCTTTGTGTTGTAGCAGCTGGTGGTAAATAAACTTGTTTTCTCTCAATCAGAGGTCAGAGAGCCATCAGGAGTGTGGACAGTGAAATGAGAATAAAACAAAGGTGTGGCTGGGGTTTTGATAGCCTGGTCAAAGGCATAGTCCATAGAGGGTAGCAGGTAACAGGAAGTGATTGGAGGAGAGGTGCAACTGCTTACAATTAAGGCAGAATAAAAATAAGGGGATGGAAGCAACATCCATATGGATAGACTCAAAACAAGAGTGTGATACAGAGAGAGAGAATGAGTTCATCACATCAGAGAGAGGACAACTGTAATCCTCTGGAGCCCCCCACTCAGACCTTGTTCCATCTCCCAGTTTGAAATAGCCCACAAACACTTTGAGGAGTCCACACCAACAGAGAAAAAGTTATTTGGGTTGTAATGAATGACCTTTCCATGAAGCCACAAACATGCATTTTTATGCCAGGGCATAAATAGCTGAGCTACATAACAATTAAGGTAACCTTTCTGTTTGAATAAGAGGCAATTGCGCAGAGAACTGAAATAACATGAATGATGAATTATTTTTGTAACCCAGTGCACACGGTGAAGAAGAAGAAGAAGAAACAATGAAGTGGGGGAGGGAGAAGTAGTGTCTTGTCTCAATTGTAAATCCCAGTTATAATACCTCGTTAAAAAGATTTGGGAAGCCGAAACAGAAGCAGACACAGTCTCTCTTTCTTAAAGGTAGACAGGTCTCAGTGGGATTCATTAATGTGTGTCCCTGTGGTAGTCTTCCTCTTACAGCACAATCGCCTGGGTTAGCACCAATCCCGAAATTACACCTAATTGGACAATTACTCAAACTCAGAAACCTCCTGCAATGAGCCAACAAGGCTCCTAATAAACACCTTGTCTTCTAATAAAAACAAGGAAGTCATTTGCGTCACCCAAGAGGCCCAATTTTTTTCTGTGCTAAATTTATTTTTAAAATAATTGCATGTGCTGTGAATGAGAATATTAAAAATGGTGGCTAAGAACGGGGGTAGAAAATATGTGTGAGAGAAAAAGGGGGTGTGGAAAGAAAGACAGCAATGCAAACCCTACCTTAGGCTCAGCATTGCAGTCTGCTCTCCTGGGGAAGAGCTCATTTGTTCCACAGATAAGCACACTGCACTACTGTAATATTATTGCTGTCATGCCATAATGAAATAATTACTATTTTGTCTCCTGTTCCCTATTTCCTCTGATTTTGCCCCCCACCCCCACCCCATTTCAGTGGTCAGACCAATATTTCCTTCATATATGACACATTAATTAAACAATAATACATGGTGATGGTAATAATAGATGTATGTCAGTGATTCCCTATATTTGTTTGGACACTTACATTGATTTGTGGACATTCATGCTTGTGATGGTTGAGTTGTGATGTAGAGATGACGCTAAACCTGTGGTAATTCTTTTGAAATACACTCATGTTTAAATATATTTATATTCAATTCTATGTGTCTGTGTTTCCTAATAAGCATGTAGATAAATGTAACCTTTGGACCTGTAAAGCCCTCTCCTTCATCACAAGCCCTTTATTCACAGTTGATGTTAAACCTATCTGTCCCCACTGTGACCTCACTGTATGTGCACTACTCTGGAAAGTTAGCAACCATTTACACATCTTTCTTCTAACATTAGACAAACAGACAGATGAATAAATAAACATGGATGACCTCACACAACCAGGGACAGCGGTCTAACACCTCCACTGGCAAGGGTTCACCAAAATGCCACTCTCCTGCCATATAACGGAAGGGGGGAAAGGAAAAATAGAAAAACAACAGGAAGAGGGGATGAGAATCCACAAGAGGTGGACAGTGACAAATGGTGTGGAAAAAACAACACAGGCAGCCATCTGAAGGGAAGACAAGAGTAATACTCACAAATAATTAACTGGATAAATATTGGAGAGCAGACTGACTAATTACTTCACACGTCTCACTGCGCTCTCATTATTGTTGCTGTTGCAGTTAACCCTTTCCCACAAGGCGTGGTTGTGCAGTGAGCTAGAGTCTTTACAGGAGAGTGGATGAATCGCTTACTTTTCTGTATTTATATTCACTCATTCAGTGTGAAAACAGAGAGGAATACACGAGAGAGGTATTCCCAGCAGAATTTAAACCAGGGCCAGAAGAGAGAGATGTAGGGAAAATGTTTTAAAGAATCATACTGGTAGTTTTGCATGTTATAGCTTTATTAGTTATTTTACCGCTGATCATTTAAATCTAACCCATTTACCGTAAGTCCAACTAAGTCAAGGTACAGTAGCTTCAATATCTTCATTGAAGAGGAAANCTGGTAGTTTTGCATGTTATAGCTTTATTAGTTATTTTACCGTTGATCATTTAAATCTAACCCATTTACCGTAATCCAACTAAGTCAAGGTACAGTAGCTTCAATATCTTCATTGAAGAGGAAGCATTTCAAAAAACTCAAAATTGGTGTAGTTGTTAGTCTAAACATGACTGTTTAGAACATACTAACCACACAGAAGTAGTGTGAGGAGTTTTATGCTTCACTCATTGTGGGACTTCTTAGGAAGTCATATGAATTCTGGTAAACTGCAGCTGGTGAAGTCTTCTGAGGGATAAAACTGCAAACATTATACAGCCACTTTCCAAGTCTACATGAGGGTATGTTTGACACTCAAAAGAGATCTCACATGGAATATAACTCTAAGACTGGGGGCTGGGGATATTAACTGTTTTACCTCAGCTCTGGTTCATCTTACACTGGAGTTCCAGCCGACAGACCTCAGGTAAACTGGTGAATCTACTCGCACAAGGACGTTTCTCCAATAATCTGCAAGACAGTGGTTAATGACAGCAGCTGTGAGGCAGGCATGCACCACTTCCAAGCTGATTTAAGTTTAACGAGCCACTCCAGAGTGCTATTGATTCAAATCTATATTTGACAGGATACACTGTGAGCATATATTAAAAGGATAAGAACACCTCTTGGACACTTGGAGAGCATTGCCAAATGGAGGAGAAGGCATTAAATAAAAATAGGGCGTCTTTTGTTGAGTTATCAGAGATATGCCGAAG
>JANJYP010123727.1:0-11986 GCA_024605115.1 Rastrelliger brachysoma | reverse complement strand
CACACACACACACACAATATTCACCAGTAATATGCCTTCCACAGCCCACCTATAGCCGCTCGACCTCATCCAATTACTGTGTGTTTGTGAGAAAGAGCAGGACACGTCAAGCCAAGAGCACGAGCGGAGCAATAAAACACAAATCAGGGCCAGTGGACCTTCTCCCAAACATCTGACCAAAGCATTAAAATCCTTGCTATTTCTTGCATTAACTCATTGATATGCAGCACTCACAGTGTTTACCCTCTAAGTAAAACAAACGATCCTTGAGTATTTATATTAGATTAGGTACAGTAGATTTTGCTCCACAGTTTATTTGGATCATTTAAGTTTGGAAATTTACTTCAAACATCTTAACATGATCAACCCAATAAAACCTCTCATCCAATTGAAATATTACTTTCACCATTATTAGCCGCTAGTTTAATGTGGCCCATAGGGAGCACAGACGGAGAGAGAGGACTGTGACCCATGTGGACAATTGGCAGCTCAAGTATCGTTACACGCTTTACTTTGTTAAGCCACTGCAGTGGCGAAGAAGTTGAAGTACATTAGGAATTCCTGGGCTGCCTTCAATAAAGGATCCCTAATGAAAACCACTGCAAGAGGAGGGAAGGTGGGTTGGGGGGTAAAATAAAGTGTTACACCAGCTGTTTTCTCTGATGTGTGTGGTGTGTCATAAAGCTAGGAGGAGGTGGTGTGGGTATATTGACGAGCCTCGATGTTAATGGACTGAAGCGGGTTGTCAGAGAGTTCAAAGTGGCGGGCACCACCAAATATTGGGCAAACTTCTTTTATCGCCTGTTCTGTTTGTCATGTGGTCTTGTCGGATGTCTCGGAAAATGATTTGGTACACCTACAAATACTATTTGTCAGTGCGCATGAATGTAACTGCATATGTTGTTACTGTCTTGTTTCAAAAGACAATTTTTAGATATTAACTTCTGATTAAATATTATCCCATTGCTATCTCTTGCTTAGCAATGAGGCTTATTTTCCTGTTATACTTTATTTGCAGTTCATGCAAGTAGACCTGTGGGTGACTGTGGCTCAGAATGTAGAGTGGGTTGTCCAATAATCACAGGGTTGGAAGTTCAATCCACAGCTCCTCCTGTCCACATGTCGCACTGTCCTTGGACAAGACACAGAATCCTTACTTCATTAGGTCACTGCGGTGTGTGTGTGTGTGTGTGTGTGTGTGTGTGTGTGTGTGTGTGTGTGTGTGTGTGTGTGTGTGTGTGTGTGTGTGTGTGTGTGTGTGTGTGTGTGAGCATTTATGTATGAGACAAACGATAAACACACTTAAAATGTTCCCACTTCCACCCTGCTTTGTTTGTCTTTCTGGATTTTTTTGCCTTTTAATTCCTTCTTCTCTCATTTTCTTATGTCATTACTCATTCACTCCTATTGATGCCCCTCGTACTTTTATTCTACATATTTCTGAAGGTGCCCATTACAACAAAAAGTAGCAAAGATGAAAACAGATTGTGTACTTAATGACTCAAAGTTGAAGTGATTGTGTTTTGCTTTATAGGTAATGTGGAGCTGGTAAACCGATTGCTCTTGGATGCAGGCATCACCTCAGATCTGATCAAGATTTGGAAAGAAAATGATATGCAGTAAGTGAAGCATCAAAATGTTTGCAATAATAACATCAATATTATACATTAAGCCAAACAAACTAAAATGTGGCATCAATTATTTGTTTCTTAGTATCTGGTAATGAATGTCCACATGGAAAAACTAAATACAGATGGCTCAAGTATTTCAGAATCACCAATAAATGTCCTGCAGACATAAAGCACATTCCAGATTTTTGTAACTGTATGTTTTATAGCTTCATCTTCTCTGCTTGTCAGGCATGGTGTCTTGGCCAGATTTGTTGCCACCGATGGAGGGATTACACGGGTCTACCCCAAAAGGTACTCGTCAAACTCGTGAGGGATGGGGGTGATTTAGTGGCATGAGAAGAAGTCGATAATATGTTCAGGATTATCTGATAAAGAATAATGATGTGGTCTGCTAAGAAAGCTGCATCTTACCAATGAAGTACTTTACATTTTATAAATAATGGCATAAGGTCAGATAGATTGTCTGGGTTATAATGGTAGCAGGCTAAAAAAAAAAAAAAAAAGCAAGACGCTACCCATGTACCCCTAACTCCTTCTTCCAGCTCTTCCTGGGGGATCCGAAGATTTTCCTAGACCAGATGGGATATATAATCCCTCCAGTGTGTTTTTTGCCTGCCCTGGGGTCTCGACAGTTGGACATGCCTTAAATATTTCCATAGGGAGACATGCAGGGGATATCCTAATCAGATGCCCAAACTACCCTCACTGATTTCTTTGAATGTGCAAATGAATGGTTATACACCAAGATCTTTGTGCCCAAGTATGAGCTGTGTTGGCCTAGACAACAAGTTAAGAGAATTAAGCACCTTTGGAGACAGGAGGGATGTAAATATGGGTATCATATGCATAACTAGCATTAATTGTCAAAGGATATGGTCATAGTTTTACTTACAGTTTTAGGTAAATGAGGTGGTTTTCTTACTATTATTTTATTTATTATTGGGGACTATTTAGAACAGTATGCACAGATAATACACTTTACTGGGACGGTGCAATTACGGTACTTGTACAATTAAGCATCGTAAGGTGAATCCATGTTTGTATGTCCTGTGTTTTTTTGTTTTTATGTGTATATCTGTATGTGTGAGATCCTTGCAATTGCAGTAAGGCATGGAATCTAAGACAAATTTCCCTTGAGGACAATAAAGTGATTTCTGATTTCTGATATTGCTAAGTGGAAGTGGCTTGTACAGAGAAAGTGCAGTGGATCCCAGACACATCCTTGAGGTACCGCATAGGAGAGAGATGTCAGTCGCAAATACAGTTGTTGGTCATGGTGTTTTCTGAACCACAACAATATATAAATACTGATTCCAATATTATTTCAAGATGAAGGCGACACTCAGATCTATCAGGACTGAATTGTTAACTACCTCTGTGAGTGTTAATTGTCAATGGAATGAAAAGATGTTGGTCAGCAGTAGGGGCTCTGACATTTTTTTTTTGGTATTAAGATATACACTCACAGGCCATTCATTAGGTACGCCTATGCAATCTAATGCAATCCAAAACAAAAGCTCTTCCATAAATTCTACATTTACAAACCATATTCGTTTTCAAATTTTGTTGACATTGCCAGAAAGGTGATAATTCTATTTTATGTTCATTATTGAGGTCATAGAGGGTAGTGGTGTACTGGGATACATTATATAGAACAGTATTCCCAATATTTTGTCCATTCTATTAACATTCATGAGGGGGCAAAATAAATATGTGCACTGGAGTGCATTATATTAATATATAATATAATGAGTGTTCATTAAATTAATATAATGCACTCGAGTACACTTTCACCACCCACCACGACTTCAATAATGAGCATAAAATAGAATTATCACCTTTCTGACAGTGTCAACAAAAACTGAAAATGTATAAGCTTCGTAAAAGCAAAATTTATGGCAGAGCAATGGCATTGGATTGCATTAGATTGCACAGGTGTTCTTAATAAAGTAGCTGATGAGTGTATAATAAGTTGGTTTACAGCAAGTCTTTTAAGTATTAGAAAAAAAACAGAAAGTGTTCTATGGTGTGTTTTGGCTTCTGGAGGAGAGGTATANTGTGTGTGTGTGTGTGTGTGTGTGTGTGTGTGTGTGTGTGTGTGTGTGTGTGGCTGACAGTGCTGGCCTCGACTGGAAAGAAGAAGCAGAGAGTTATAAATCAAGTTTCTACAAGAGAAGTTTGGACAATGATCTGTACGTCTTCACTCCAACACCATACCGTCCTAATGGTGAGTTAACACAAATGTGTGTGCTTGTGTTTTGCAGTGTCCAAATGATGTTCTTATTTACAGTGTTTCTTTTTACTTTCCTGCAGCAACTGAGGAATCTACTATCCTAGTTAGCAGAGCAGTAGACCTCAAAATTGATGAGGTCATACTCAAACCAGCTGGTAAGAAGGAGAACATCTATGCGCACAATTTTACACATTTATACTCTTCATTTCTCAAGTTGCCTCTCTCACTTTCCCACCTACACATAAACATACTCACACTTAGAGCTACATGTCTTATTTACACACCTATATTTGCAACGCTGTAGGCCCCATTCATACCTTTATTTCCTCTGACACATGTACACATAGACAGGCACTTATTTACAGACCACTACTCCTCATTTGTCTATTTCTCCCTCTTCTTCTGACATATACACACAAACACATACTCACAAACCACACATCAAGTTGTCGAGTCTCCTGTGATCCTTAGCCAAGTTTGCATTTTGTAAGTTCAGAGAGTAAAGTTGACACAGAGGTCCAACATGATCTAGGATGTCTGGTTCTTTGTGTTTGATCCCAGTGGTCGGCGTGACATTGGACATCAGTGCCTGGATGGCGAGCTTCATCAACACCACACACAGAATGAATGTGAGTAGATTCTATCTGCATGACAGATAAGTACAAGGACGCACTTGATCTGGACTTTTTATCACTCTTAAGTGCTCTACTGTATTTTCAGTGCAATGATGAGATCTGTGGCTGTCAGCGAAATCATATGGTAAGAGATTCTTAAGTATTCAAATAATATTTGTGAATCAGGACTATCCCTTGTGATTTAATCCTTTCTGTGTGATTCCAGCACATAGACTGTGTCATCCTGGATGATGGAGGCTTCCTGGTGATGTCCAATAGAGATGAATATATTGATCAGGTAGGCCTCTAAATTTCACTGTCACTAGTTAAACTATAACACAAGGTGATTTAAGTAATATAGAACAAATTGCAGTGATTCTGGATCATTAAAAAATACTTTTATTTGTAGAATAATTGCTAAATCTTTTTCTATAGATCACTTTACCATTTCAGCTGTGCTATTTTATAGTTCACATTCATATTATATGACATATTTAAGATCAGTAAAAACACAACATTTTATTCACTCACTAATGAAAAAGGGTCAAAATTATAGACAGTTGTTATCAGCAGACAGAAAATAAGATCAGAAAGAAGACAGTGGTTACAATTTTCCCCCTTTACTGTCATGATATTGTCATTTTAAGTGAGCACCAATGACAGATCTAGTAAACACAGATCAAGGATACGGGTTTGTGCTATGCATGATAATAGACCTTTCCAAATCAGTTATGAAGGTCTCCATTTGTCTTAACAAACCACAAATAAACAACAAATTAAGCCCACATAAATGGATGCATATGTTCCTACAAATAACAGATATACACGTACATCCAGTTAGTACACTCTTTTTCTTCCCGCTCCCCATTGCCCTATGCTAAATGCTAAGAGCAGGCCCCTGCTGTCATCTGAGTAAATGTTTTTTCATGCGGCCTCAACTCCTTCGTAATCAGTGCTGGGTGTGCACTGGATAAATCAGTTGCTCTCTGAAGTTTGGCAGCAGCACTAAAACCCAGGGACCTGAGGCCTTGTTTGGAGAAGGCTGTGTGCCCTCAATCATATTTTCTACAGGAGCAAAGTTTCTCTCTCTCCAAGCTTCTCGCTTACTCCCCCTCTTTATGTCTTTCTCTCTCCAGTTCATTCTTTCTCTTTCTCTGAAACCCTCAGGGAGTCTGCAGCCTACAGGGCTGTGACTGTTAATTCATTATTTGTGTTATTGCATGAGGAAAGGAGAGAAGGCTCCCTTCACCTTATAGATTGGAAGATTTATATATCCTTTGGCTGTTACAATGAAGAGGAATGAATATGTGGAGGACGGCTTGTTAGCTGTGACCTTACAAAGTGGAAGGAAAGGGATAGTTTGCATTTCCTCATGCACGCAAACACACACAAATATCTTTCGGCACACATAGAAATAGATGAGTGCTGCTTACTCTACATACTCCCTCATGGATACACAAGTACAGTACTTAAATATGCCCATGCACGTAGTCATGTCACACCTCTGAGATGCTGAGACAAACTGTTTCCTCTAAGTAGAAATGTATGGCTCCCTGGTGGACTGTGTTAATCAGATTATACTGAAGTCCATCATCCTGGTTTTTGGGTGATTTACTGTGTGTATGTGTGTGTCTGTAAATTCATTGTGAGCTTGTATTCTGTGTTTTAGACCATTTTCCTACATGGATGCACACCTTTCACATGTTTTGAGAAGACTTAGTTTTAAAGTACAAAAGTGTTTAACCACTCTGTAAGTGAGACGTATTGAGGAAATTCAGTCAGTTACATCTCCAATGTGCATTTTGAAAGTTTTGCCCATAAAGAGCATTTAAATATTCCTCAATGTACGCTGCTAGTAAGTGTTTTTGCAGATGGAAACTAAGGCTTGTTTTGGCCTTTGTTATAAAAAAATGTAAAAAATGTATTCATAGATTTGCTTTTATATATTCATTAAGAAACAAGTAACACATCAACTAGGCAACAACCCTGCAGGCCCCAGTTTCAAAGAGTTAATTAGTTTGTGGTACTTTTATTGTCTTGTTTTTCAGCAGTGAGCATCATAAAAAATGTACAATAACATAATAAGGGCCCTAATCTAGTTAACTAGTTAAAAATCTAGTTACAAAATCTTTATTACATTAGTAGATATTAAACATTCTTTTTAGGTTTATCATATTTAGGTTTATCAAATTGAAAGACAGCTCATGTGAGATACAGAACTACTGTACACTTATTTTTGCCTTGGTGCAGCTTAAAAGGGGCATGTGTATATTAAATTACATCCCATTCATTATGTATACTTTTTGGCTTTTCTTTTTTTTAATGTATGCTCTGATTTTGCATGACATCCATACCACAAAAATAGTTGTTTTTTTTTTTTTCAATTATTTATCTTTATCATTAGATTGGGCGTTTCTTTGGTGTTATCGACCCCATCCTGATGATGGATCTGGTCAACTCCTCCCTGTTCACCTCTAAGAAGACCTACGACTACCAGGCACTCTGTGACCCCAAGAGAGAGAGCAAGGCGGCTGCAGGCCTGCGATCCGTCTACGTGGTGAGTTACATAAGCCAGAGACCATACACACACAACCTACGACACACACACACAAGCACAAATGCACGTACACATGCACAGAGCCACCTACTACATGTTCACAAATTTTGATATCCATGCATACACATTTAGTCATTTCCCTGCTTTAAGGCATGTACACATGCAGCCATCTGTATTTATACCTGCACATACTTCCAAAATGGTCACACACACAGACACACAAACACACGCGTGCATACATGCACAAACCATCCCTCAACAGGGAGCCATAAATCTGGATAGAGCAGATGAGAAGGGAAGTAGAGGGTATGGTGAAAGCGTTAGAGTGGGAGTTGCAGTAACAGTAACAGGATTAGGTGGTCTAGCATGCTTGGCTAACACACCAAGTGATGTAGAAAGAGGCACTGTTTTTCATCACTTACAGAACTTACAACTAACAATGTAATGATTCAAACTGTCTACAAACGTTACATGGTTACTGGTGAATTTCTCTGAGATGCCGAAGTGTTTCAAGGTACCAGTATTAAACTGATATCTACAAAAGAGATGTAATTTTCTGACGTGGATCACAAACGTGCGCGACACGCTTGAGCGACAAAGGTGAAATGAAAAATGCAGATATCTTCTGATCAAAGACACTGTCAGCAGCCAGTGATGCCTCTTAACACGGTCAGTTAAGACTCCTTGATGACTCAACAACTGAAAAGAAAGGACACGGCACTGATTCACCAAAACAAGAACCTCGCATGCTAACTATAATCAAAGCAACATGTTGGACCTTTTATTCAAACCGTGTGCTACTTTGTTTTTTTCATTGGCTCTTTGTTTACATATTTATGCTAGCATCTGTTGTGGAGGACTGTGTTCTAATTTCCTCTGAGGGGGAAGAAAATAAAATCTCTGGCTGGACCTTTTGGTCTTTGTGTCTGGCAAATGTGGACAGTTTGCAGCCACTGTAAACACACGCAGGATGTTCAGAGTGACTTGGCCAGCTCAAAATGATTTGTTGGATTATGTACTCAATTTAGACTTTTTCTGATACTAATCCTTATTTTGTTTGTCCCTGTCAGCCTACAATTGCAGATATTTTGAGTTTAGGATGGTGGGCAACAGCTGCAGCCTGGTGAGTCCTCCTTTCTAAATTTATATGGCTGGTAATAGTGTTAACGCTTTTTACAGTGAAGAAGCCGCACTGAAAGTCCTTAAAACAGATCCTAATGGAAAGCAAGCAAGGATTTGTTCTTCTGAAATGGACATATAGCATCTGTTTAATAGCTGAATTGTTCCCAAGACAGTTAACATTCCACAAAATCTTCCCTTGATTTATGCTCACTGTCTTGATGTCATTAACAGGTTGTTTTACAGTATGCACATTAAAATGTAAATGATGTTTTAGACATATTTAATCATTTTAATCAATCATTTTAATGAATGCAATTTAGCCTCATTATGTCTTTCTTAATGCTGTATTAGCATTTATACAGATGATTTATTGTGGCTCATGTTCTGCTGAATCCAAACATCTTTCATCCTTGGGACTTGTCTTTGCTCTTAGGTCAATATTGCAACAGTTACTGGTCAGCATCACATTCCCCAATGTCCTGGATGCAGGTGAGTTCCCATCATAAGACTAAGAGTCTGTTCCCAATTGCAGCCAACCAGATACATTTAACACAGAGGGAAGAAAATGTGTTTTGGGTTTTTTTTTATAAAGGTTTTTGCAGCACTGACCTGGCTGACCTAACAAAAATGACTCATGTTGGAAATGAAATTATATTAAATGTTCATTCTTAGTTACTTTGACAGCTCTTAAAAAGTATTAACCACACTATTTTCAAATAGTAACTCTGGTGTAATACTCACAACACACCAAGAAATGTAGTTGAGTAACAATATTGTTCATAGCAACACTCATTTGTCTTCGCACAGTGTGCTCAATGTGTTGCACATGTGAGCTGGACCATATGAAAGTGCGGTTGTCTTTGTTTGTGATATTTTTCTAGGACTCAAATGTCATATTAAAGTTTACACATTACAAGCTGATCTAAAACAAAGATAAATAACAGGCCTACCACTGTTTATGGTTTCATAAATAATGCAGTGGAGTTGAAAGTAGACTTTTTTTTCTGTAGTTTTCATAGGAACTTTCTCATCAGTAGAAAGTAGTTCCAATCAAAACCATCCGTAATGAGGTCTGTGGAGTATTTGGAGTAATTGGCATATTTTTTAGAAACATTTAAAATGTAATGTTTCATTTATTCGAGCTCCACAAATCAAGTTCTATTCTCCTTTACTGGTTGGTGCTATCTTAGAAACATTTATCTCAAAATAAGAAATGTTGTGTGCAGGAGTAAGGGAGCCAGACTCTGTGTGTTGATCAGTTCAATCTTTTATTTTTGTTTCATTGCTTGTCCATTGCATATTTTTTCATGTGTAATGCTTAGGGGATTTGTGGTATGTGATTTTTAAGCACCAAGAGAACCAAATTCTAGCATGCTTGTGTGCACCTGGATGTACAAATAAGTAGACTGAGGATTTTTATTAAGTCAACAGCTTCATTTTCTTTTAAATTTATTCTTTTAATTTTTTTCTAACCACCACTGCTCTGTACTGCTAATAGCACCAATATTTTTTAACTTAAGGTAGTTTCACTACTTAATGTAGTCACTCATTGTTAAAGCATCTATAGGGTGCCAAAACAAAAGTCTTCTTTGACAATAAATATGACCCAGAAGGTATTGCTTGATATTTAAATGTCTATATATATATATATTATATAAATGACACCATTGTATATGAGAATTCCATCTCAATGGTCTTTTGAGGTAAGATAAAGGTTAATAAATAAATAAGCAGTTAAACAAATTTGCTTAAAGTGGGAAAGACAGCCATGAAAAAAGCCTTTTGAAGGCATTCTAACATAGTGATGTACATTATGTATGCACATATGTATGTGTGTTATGTTTGTGTGTTTTTTTGATATCTACTTATTGCTATACATGCTGTATTAATAACTTTTAGTGCATGCTTCTGCCATGAGGCTCAAGTGTAGATGAATAAATCTCAGGTTGACAATTATGATCCCCTGCAGAATGGCCAAAATAATTAAAGGTCCAGTGTGTAGGATTTAATGGTGTTTAGTGGTGAAGTTGCAACCACTGATGCTAACCACTTAGCATTCCACTTCTAAGTGTGTTGGGAATCTACTGTATGGTAGCTGGGAAACAGTGGTGCAAAATGTTGTCAATATACCATAAGGGAAGTGGTGCAGTTGATGAAATTATTTATTTCATCATGGTTGTCTTATTGGTAAACACATCCATAAATCTGTGCATTTTGTAAATACTGTAAACTGTCAGCCCACCATCCCCCACCAAAGATGTTTTTTTTGTTCAAGACAGTTTATCCCTCTGGCTGTGCTCTAAATCGAGTCCCACACTGTCACTAGTAGAGCTGAGGCAATTGTGAAATTCCTTTTGAGTCACCACAGTAGAAGCATTTTAGTCACTGACATAACTTCCATACCAAATAATATTGTCTCAGTGAAGGCTGTAAGGGCTCAGGATAAGCGTTTTCTCCCAGATTCCATGAAAGAGACAGGCATAGTTAGTAGCAAAACTGGCACCTATGACTATGTTGTGTTTTTGCCTTAACAGTTGTATACAAATACCATGTCAAACTTGATTTTGTTTGACATCAAAATCAAGTTTTATGTCAAACAAAAAATCAAACACTGTCAAAGTATTGGAGAGCACAGACGGACCCTTGTGAAGTACAAATAAAAAGTTTCCATAATTTTGGCCATGACAATATGAATTTCAATCCTGACCTAACAGAAATACCAAAGCTATCTTGAATAAAAGCTCCCTGAATTAGATTTGACTACTTACTGAAGAAGCTAAAAAACAAAGGTCAGAATTACAAAATAAAATTAGTTAACTCAGAATGAAAGTAGAAGAATTACATACCAATGTTTATTAAATACTGCCATTTCTAATGTTCCAAGATCTTCCTAACTATCCGGAAGGCATACTGCTGTTTTGAAAGCTTCTGTTTTGACTTAACAAAACCCTAATACAAAGGTCTGCTGTGCAAAGATGTTTAGACCTATGCCCGCATTTTGTCTTATAAGCAACCTAGCTGACCGCTTTTACCAATAAAGTTGCTTATGAAGTTGTATCCCTCTTTCAAACCACCAGACTTCCCTCCAAGTTTCATTTGACCAAACAGAAGAAAAAGAACAAAACTTGTAAATGTTACCCAAAATACATAGAAATACATCTAACCATCAGAGATATAGACTCATCCCTGAACCTGAATGCGATCATTTCAGTAAACAATTTGATTCCACTTTCCCATCTCACAAAACATGAGGTGAGGTTAGAAACATTGGTGATGCATTCATAGTCATGGTTTTCCAGTACAAAGAGGACTTTGATCTAAAACCTGCAGAAATGAGGCTAAAGTTTATAGAGTGTGGGTATGAAAATAAGGATTTTAAAATGTCATGCTGTAAACAAAAAAAAAGGTTTTCTTGTATTTTTCAACCTGGATGCTATTTTCACATTATTTTGGGTCTTAAGAGAGCAAACATTTTTGGAATTGGTCCAATGTTGTGCAATATCACTTCAGCCAATATAATCCTTTGGAGCAACTGCACCCATCAGTTTACGTAGCCAGTTTTTGGAGCCTCTCAGTGCCGCTGAGTTATAGTTATTAGTTTCTGAAGTAAACACAGGAACTAGCCATCTGTGGCAGCATTATGGCTAACTGCATAGGCATCTTTATCATTTGCAGCTTACCAGCAAACCAGATTACCTCATATACATTTACACATGCTGGTTTGTTAATATGTACAGGGCTAACTTTTACAACAATTAGACTGTAAGGAAGTAAAAAAATAAGTGAAATGATGACATATTAACCTGTGAACGTATGATCGTAAGGCATT
>JANJYP010123699.1:0-27692 GCA_024605115.1 Rastrelliger brachysoma | reverse complement strand
GAATCTATTCAAAGAAACAAAGACACTGTAATGCAAAGAAAAGGAGTAGAAAATACAAATAAAACAAAACAAAAGGAGCTGATCTGTGATGGACCAGCCCTCACCTGAAGGTCTGGGTGTGGCCCAAAATAAGAAGTTCATCTGTATTATATTATACCATATGCTACTAGTTCTATATCTATATCTAAGATCATATATTTTCCTGTTATTATGATTTCTATTCATGTATTATATATACATACATCATTCTGTGTGGTCTTATCTTGTTATAGCTATGACTTGTAATTTTCTTCCTATGTATCACTTTGTCTGTCCAAGTAATTTTACCAATAAAATAAAAAAAAACAGTCATTACAGAGTTGATGAATATGAAAATGTTCCATTCTATATAAAACTGTGACTTCATTGTGCTGTATAATAGTTGTACTATAATATTTATTCATGTTTTCCATATGAACAAATGTGGCAAACATGAATAAGGATGAGGAACAAGCACATTTAACTTAGCAACCACATCATCGCATCTCTGTTGACAGTTTTATTCTCCAGAAGAAAGAAGCAGAAGTATAACGGTCACAAGATTGCAAAACCTAATAGCAATGTTGAAATTATGCAAGAAGGTCAAAGATCAAACTTGGCATAAGATGTGGTGACAGTCATGTATTAGTTTGGCTTTCTTTATATAGAGCAGCAAGAAATGTTGATAATGCAATAAAGCAAAGTCCTAATTTGTCTCCCTTTTTTATATTGTATCCTAATGTATAAATGCTCAAATACAACAAATATTACTCACGTTTCATTTGCAGTGTTCAACATTCCTGATAGTTTTATGTTAATTACCAGTAATATGCATGTCATGTTAATGTAATTAATATTACATTTTCAGTATTTAGTGAGACTTCTAAAATAGAGGCTCATATACTTTAACATACACTTTGTATATTTTGTAGGGTATAAACTACACCATCTACCGACAGTTTTTAGTGCCTGCAACTGCAAACTTGGCATGAGGCAAGTTGATGCGAATTTCCATTAAAGGGGAAATTCCTGGACCTTATTTCTAGGGTTAAATACCTTTATAAACTCATGATAAAAAGTTTGGTGCAATTTGAAGTCCCTATTGAATCCACTTGAAATCGATGTACATCCACACACTCCCGTATAAGGGGAGCGCTAAAGGCCACGGCTTGTAACGTCTAAATAAGACATTATGTACCATGAAACTCTTTCATTTCACCAAAACTTTATCATGAATCATAGTGCTATTACCCTGTGAGCTCAAAAATACAACCTAATTATTTGCAGGCTGTCACTGACATGCTCACTCTGTACTCTGAATTACATGAAACTTTTTAGGGTGAGTTTATAACAGTATTTAATCCTAGAACTAAGGTCCAGGTTGCAAAAAAACGGGAATTCTCCTTTCACTCTCATAGATGTGCCAGTGAAACAAAGAAAATTTGACTTTTTAGTCTGTAGGAGTTGATACCCTTTCTACATTATCTGTTTTTGTCTCTTAAAATTATTCCTAACGTTTTTTGTTCACTCATCACTGGAACACTGAAATCTGGTTTGAGACCTGAACTACACTCAGTTTCGGTCAGTGGAAAAAGAGGCAAGGTTCAGCAGGGCTTCTTGTAATGTGTCTACTGGCAATGAGTTTTAGCGTGTTTGTCACCTGATAAGAAAACACATTGTGTAATAGTTTAAATTATGCTTTCTTGTTACATAATTTTTTAACTTGTGCCTTGAATGGGGAATGATTTCTTGTAGTGCCAGAGTGTAATGCATGGTGTAAATAAACTGTAATATTATTGTCTCATACCGTCAAATACGTAGTGGAATACCTGAGTTTTTTCATTTTAGGCCTTAATTTATTTTGAGGAAAATAATACTTAATGACCTCCAAGTCAGTTTTAACAGCCTTGAATAAAGAATCTTACAAACATCACTTATTCTCTGAGGGGAGAAAAAAATATCAGGATGTCATGGTTGACTTTTTAGGAAGAGCAGTCACTAATCATCTATGGCAAGCTATTTTAAAATTTAAAAGCCAGTTGGGATGTGTTGCATATGAACAAATGTGGCAAACATGAATAAGGATGCGGAACAAGCACATTTAACTTAACCATATCATCGCATCCCTGTTGAGTTTTATTCTCCAGAAGAAGTATAACTAACAATATTGCATTGCATTAGAGGCATCTGAAATTGGAGATGTCATTCAGTTGTGCCTAGTCAAAACTGAATTACAGATCCGTCATTTCAACTAGTCACAATTATGTTACAGATACCTTGAATGACAGATGTATCTACTCAAAATGTAATTACAATTACTCAGAAAGACATTGATATCTACAATGTTCATTCTGGATAGTCAAACTTAAATTTTAAATGTTAAAATGGCTTGCCAAAATAATCTAACTACGGCACTGGTGAACATCCAAGCACTTCCTCTGCAATGACAATTGATATATGACTGAGAAAACATCTCACCTTTAAGAGGACTAATTTGCTACTTCTGGGCAGGGCAATAGTATTTTCAATAACCACTGGAAAAACGTTTTCTAGTTTGTAAAAAGAGAGAAAAATAGCCGAAATGTGTATTTTGTAAAACCAAAACCTTTAATCAAAGTATAAACAAAAACAAATGACAAAAGTTGAGGAATTAATAAGAGTCCCAAATGTTCCAGAGGAACAGCCCGTCATCCAGCAGGACTTCAATCAGTTCTCCAGCATCAATCTTTTTCTGCTGCTGCTCCCCGGCCTCCGGTTGATATGGACACCACTGGCCTCAAGCCTGGACACGGGGAGGGAGTCTTGGGTCTCCAGCTGTGCTCACCAGTCTGTTTGTAGACAACCTGGGATGTCACAGCTATGGCGGAGAGGACCTCTTACTTGGACCTCTGCCTCATCTTTCTCCTTTTGCGCTTCAGCCTATAACATGATCATAACAATATTAATTGAAGGAAAAACCCAACACGGTGTAAAGGACCTCCATCGTGTGACGATAAAAACGTGCTAACAGTCTCACCTGCGCATGCGCTTCTTTCTCCACTGTGAAAAAAGGACAATTGTTTAATTTTCTATTTATTTATGCACATCTAGCAGCACACAATTACACCCAATTGAACTCAAATAGACATGTTTAACGAGCCAGTATTTTACAACATTAATGAACAACGAACTCATGCCGTTAGCTAGCAAGTGCTAACAACTGCTAGCCAACGGGAAATCATAATTACTTGTCATCCAGTCAAAAAAAAACAAACCTTAGCTCTCATGGCGAGAAGTGAAGTCTGAAAACAGAGGGATAAAAGTAAAAGATTAGCTCGATGGGTTTAAAATAAGTTGATTTATCTGGATTCTGGTGTCAACGAATTTCAACGTACCAAAACCTTTCGAATCGTCTCCCCGAAGGACGTCACAAATTCGCGTCTTCTTATAAATATCCGTCGCTACGTCATAGTACGTACACCGTTGTGCACCATGGGAAATTGAGTTTAATTGTCTTTATAAACGGGTTTGAGGCATGGTCATGATTTGAGGTTAGGCCTTAGCCACTTTGGAAATGTAATGAGCTATAGATTACTAGTTGCCCTTTTTAATAAGCAAGGTAACTATTTAAATTATGTAATCAAAGTAATGCAACTTATTACATTTGATGGCTTTTCTTATTTTTTATTTTTACAAATGTTTTCAACTGTTAGTGAAAGTGAACCCATTAAGCTCACCAAAATCGAATGTATAAAGATTTTGTGTCATTTGAAAAGTTTTCATTAGCTCATGCAGATTTTGGAATATAAAATTTAAAAAAATATATATATATGAAAAAGTCTGGCATGGGCTTAATTGGTACCAAGACACCATTTAAGCCCATGTCCGTTCCAAATAAATCCATGTCATGATTTATTTAGGAAATATAAAAAATATATAATTTCTCCTCCTCCTGAGGAAAATCATCATTTTCATTTAGCACTTTTTCCTAAGTACCTAATTGAATTACTTATTTTCTCTGTAATGTGACAGATTAGTTACATTAATTTTCTTATTAAATTACATAACACTTGATTAATTTCACGATGTACCATAAATTATACATGATGGGTGAATTTTGCTTGATTCCATCTGAAATCATACAAAACCAAATTTTGACAAATAGTTAAAAATTGATGACAAATTATTCTGAATCACTTTGAAAATGAATGGGCTATTACCAAGGAAGGTTTCATGAAGTTTGGTGAAATTATTTGATGTATATAAAGAACAAAATCTAAAAAGTAACAATTCATACAGTTTGAAGGGTGTGATTTGTTTTTACAAGGAAATGTGCCCTCTTATAGTATTCTAGTTTGTTATTTTTCATTGCTTTACTAGTAGTAAGTCATCATGTTTCCCCAGTACCAGGGCCTTGGCTACCTTTAATGCAATTTTGTAGAAATTGTTTATTTTTACACTCATATTTAAACGTGACTACTTTTAGGTCACCAAGAAATTATCTTTGCTGCAGCCCATAGCAATTACTTTGTCAAAGATGTTAAATATAAGATTATTCTCATTAAATATCATGTTGCATTAATTTACATGGCATTTCCCAAGATAACTCAGTGTTGTCTCGTCAGTTGTCTGCCATCCCCTAGGGAAGGGGTGTGTGGCTGCAGGTGTTCATTCCAGCCAAGCAGGAACACACCAGGTTCCACTCATTTAATCAGGTCAACATTCTCTTTAGACTGTTGATTGGTACACATGTGCGCTCTTGATTGGTTGGAACAAAAACCTGTAGCCACACAGCCCTTTCTGGAATCAGTTGGACACCCCTGCCCTAGGGGATTGGAAGTATTGCAAATGATAAAGAAATATGTTCACTCATCAAGGCAATCAGCTGAATACACACAGTTCAAAAACATGAGCACACAAATGATGTCAGGTGGTTTTTTAATGTTTCCAAAAATAGTCTCTGAAACTGGGATTTGTTTTACAAAAGCATCCATATATTTAACAGGTATGGAGTTCTTATGTAAACACAGACTGTCAGACCCCGTGGTGGCACCAGAAGACTGAACGTTGAACCCTTGGCAGGAGATAGACCTTCCACAACTTTTTTTTTTTTTTTTTTACCTGTTAGATTACTCAACTGGTAGGTCTTACACGTCAGTTTTAGAAATTGTTAGCCGAGTTACCTAGATCCCTAGAAGTAGACACAATGCACTAGTAGACAGACCTAAGCAAGAGCAGTATAAATGCAGTAATTATGCTGAATTCAAAAGTAATGACGAATAATGATGTCATGCCTATAACTTGTGTGACTAAGATGTTGTACATTTCTGCCTACAACAAGTTAACATTCATTTCAAAGCCATGGCTTCAGGTCAAGGAGATTATATGCCACACAATTACACTGACATAGTACTGTGCATTCATTATCCTTGGCTGCTCTGTCAAATTCATTTATGACTTGCATTACAGTTACTGTGGAATAAGGGGAGGAAGGCTCAAGGTGTGTCAAATGGTTAAATGTTCCAGTGAAAATATGTCTTTGCACAGAAAAAAAACCAAAAAAACCAACTCTTTTGTAGAATTTCATCCACTGTTAGGGCATGAGGCTGTCTCAAAAACAATGAGATTTACTAGGGATATAACGTGTATGTTTTAGGTGGAGTGACAGAATTTAGGAGCAGCATCATCCCAGACTGACATCAGTTAGATTCAGAGGTATTCAGAGTGGCTGTGCCACACATGCCTCAGGCAGCTGGGACAGAAGGATTCATGACGTCTGTTCTTTGGGTCATCAGATGTCTTTCAGGGATACAGAATCTATTCTGCAGCTTCAGTCTCCATTGCCTGTCCTGTTGCACTCTCAACAGTCTTTGAGGCCTTGACAAAAGAAAGAAAAACATTCAGTTATGAGGAAACCAGAAAATGCATTCTTGTTTGTGATATATATTAAATCAGACAGCTCTGTATCTCACCTTCTTTTTCTTTTTCTTCTGTGTCTTACGGCTGGCTGAGCTCTGAAGCAAAGTCTTTACAAAAAAATAAAAAATGTCATAACCTCATAATTGAGATGTAGCAAACAACACATCAACAAATAATACCTTTGAAAATGCAAATTCAGCCAAGACAATGCTACAGTGGTCCACTAATCTCTCTGCTCTGAGAGGGTATATAATATCACATTCATCAAACATATTTCACCTTCAGCTCGGCATCCTCCACCTCATGCTCAGACTTGTAGAGTTCTGGCTCAAACAGGCTGTTTGTGATTCGCAGAGGTCCATTGGCCATGAGCAGCACAGTGAACTTGAATTGGGCTACAAATTCACCTGGACAGAGAAAGAGTTGAGAAAGGCTTAAAGTCTGCCAGATAGAGAAATTATCTGCAACAATTATAGTGGATGCTGCATGTCTTCTTTCTCATAACCACATATGTACACAAATCATACCAATTTAAAATACAGGCCTAGACACATACACAAACACAGGTCACAGCAAATGCATTGTCCATAAAAACAGAAGTTAGTTAAATGTGATATGTCGTTAAATCAAAACTTATAGTTTTTTTCGATTACCCACTGTTAAATTTGAAGTCAAATCTATAATAATCATAGCAGATGGTGCTGCCATAAAAACACCAGTGTATTATTGCATTGCCTCTTTATCATAACCACAAATTATAAGCCTAGATTCACACACACGTCACACATGCATCGTAGGCTATAGCCAATATTAAATCTGAGTGGGTTATGTCCAACAGCTGTCACAAAAAACACCAGTATAGTTTACGGCTCAAACAGTCAAACGAGTCATCACAAAGGGTCAAAATGGCCATGTTGTTGTTGTTTATATTATTATTCTTTTTTTTTAAAATAATAATAAATCTTTCTCTCTTTTTTAAAAAAAAAAAAAAAAATCATGCAGAAAGAAGTGTGCTGACAGCGTTCCCCCACGTCACCTGCCCACTACACAGTGTACAATCTGAACATCAAATGTTTCCGTGAACAGAGAGCAACCACATGCCAAATATAATATATGTGATCAGAGAGATCTGATTTATTCTGATTTCCTTTTTTTTTTTAAGATAGGTTTTTGATATGTGTGAACATTTTTGTAGGCACCCCACCACCTTAGTTAATTTGTCTGCTTATTGGTTGATACAGGTTTTTTCTTTTCCTTTAGGCAGGGCATTAAATGGGAAGGTGTTTTTGGGCAACACTATCCTCTTTTGACTTCAGACAATGTAACTTTACTGACTAAGCACAGCTGGACTCATTTTGACAGGCCAACACAAAGCACTACCAGATGACATTGCAACCCAACAAATGCTGAGCAAGGAGCTCATCAGAGAAGGGCACAACATGCAGCAAAGGTCATGGACATGATTCAGACCAGGGGCATTGTGGGTGTGCTGTAACCATTCAGCTACTAGGGCACTCTTAAGGAGTGCAATTCATGAAAGCATCCAGATTCACTCAGATTGCAGGTGGGTTGAGAATCCTACAGGGCTCTCGTGTGTTCAATGTACGGCTTACAAATATGGCATCTGTTTTCATTGGAGAATGAAAAAAAAATTAACAGTCTATGAAAAAATTAACAATAGAGAAAATTCTCTCATCTTTAATGGGACAGAAAGAAATCTGTCTTAGCTATGGGACCAGTAAATGATGACACTCAATTGTGTCAAAAAATAAATGGTGTGGAACACCCACTATTCTGTCACGGATATAACGGACATGTCCTCTCACCAACTTGATTCAATATTTTTCTAAAAAAAAAAAAAAATCAAGTACATATAAAGCCTTCCAAAAGCAGAGGAAAACATTGCTTCAGTTTGTTCAGATATCAACAAACCTTAAAAAATGTCATGTCACAAAACCCTTCATTATACCTGTCATTTTTCCACTCACCCTCTTTCTCATTCAGGACACTGAATGGCTGCAGTAGCTCATGTTTGGCACACTCCACCACACCCAACCTGGCCTTGCCTTCATCCTCAAACGCTCTGAGGCAGCAAACAGAAAAGAAAGGTTTAATTCTCTAATTTCTCTTAAGAGATTATTTAGAAGATAAAACATTTTTTATAAATGGAAATATTTGATTTCGAGTCAAAAATGCTACCTCAGGGTGAAAGGCATTGTATCAAAGCGTCTCTCCATCTCGCTGAAGAATGTCCGGGATGTCTTCATCTTCAGGCCGTACACTTTGTTGGGGTCTCGTTTGTAAACAGTGGTCCTCTGACCTCCATCCTTTGCCTGAATTGCAAAACAAAAAAGATTATTGCATGAACAGATTTTTCAAACTTTGTAAAAAACAAAAAACAAACAATAAAAACATCAATATCAAAGTTTCCCCTCACCTTCCCCTCTCCAGTGCTGATTAGCACATCCACTGCGTATACCTCATGCACCTCAAACTCTGCCTTCTCATGGTCCTTCCTACAAAAACAAAGTGACAAACTCATCCACTGGTGAAGGGAACACTCATAAGGTTGGAGACAAAAAGTACTTGCTCAGTGAACTCACTTTTGCTGGTCTGTTGGGTTTTGAATGATAGTTTTCTCCCCATCAATCACATGTTGTTTGAGCTGATGGGAGAGCATGCCTCCAAAGAGTGAAAGAGTAAAACAAGCATGTTATATTACATTCATTAAATGTATACCATCAAAATCACTGAACTTGAAAGTGCAAAATAATCATAAACACCCACCCTCAATAGGGGAGCACTTGAATGACTTTGCAATCTTATTCCAGGCTTCTGTGACTTGTGTGTTCTGATAGACAGAGGTCATGGAGACAATTATTACTTAAGATATTGATGCTGCTACTCAAATCAGTCACAATGAAGAGAGAATTTTACCTGGTTTCCAGGCTTGACGAGACGCAGAGCAGCCTCAGCACAGAGGTGAGCTGCTTTCATAACATCAGCCTTCCGTCCTGTCAGTGGGTTGTCCTGCAGTGACGCAGAAGACAAGTTAAAGAACAGAGGGTGAAATGAAATGTGTCTAGCTGTTAATGATGTGACAACTACTGGTCATCAAGTAAATTACAATTACAGCTCATGGCTCCTATGAATAAATCAACAAGACAACATACCTTTGTCACTCCCACAACAAAGCTGTGAGCTACATTCGAGATGAAGCCATCAACGTGCACACCCAGGTCACTGCACACAAACACAAAAGGCAAACCAGAGGTAACGCAAGTGCAAGCTGCTAATGAAATGCAAACTGCAGTTTATGTAGTATAAAGAAAAGACAGGTATCCATTCTGCAGCTTACATTTTGACAAGGTCCCCATCCTTAAGTATGACGTCAGGGTCGCTCTTCAGGGGGGAGTGATGGCACACACAGTTGTTGACTGACACACAAGTAGGAAAAGCAATACCTGAGAAAGAAATAGTGAGTCAGAGAGTGCTGAACTGGAGACATTGATGTGAGTAATTTACTGCAACAGAAAATGTACCTTTCTTCATTTCTTTTTCCTTCTTGAAGATTTTCCCAGTTTCTGCCATGATGAAGGCGTCTCCCTTTTCACAGAGGCTGAGCACAGAGACTCCAGCTGCAGCTGCTCCAACCACTGTCTTCAGAGCCTCTGCAGCACACAAGTTAAAAAAAAAAGATTAAAAAAAAAAAGAGCATATACATGTATTTATTTATAATGCATTATACACACACAGTGTCTGACAGCTACATATCAGCTTGACACAGCATTAATGGTAGCAGTAGATTACATGGCTTGAATCAAAATAAGTTGATCAGCCTTGATAAGCTACAATACAAAACCACAAGGACGCACAGTGTCACTGAACCCTGTGGTGAGCATGAGGTTGTCCTTACAACCTAGCAGGTGTAATGGATGGACTGGGAACACAATACTGGTATTGGAATTCTACAGGAACACATGTACATTCTATTCAAAATGCAGTAATATGATGTGACACGTCTAAATAATGTTAGATTCATATTTAATTGATTGTATAAAGAATAACCAGTTGTGACATACAAAATGTGTGCAGTGACAGGCTTATAAATGTTATATACATATCCTCAGATATAATACATGTGGTACATGTAATGTTTAATTTTCATGACCGACATGTTAATTTTCAGGTTGAATTAGCGATGGTGTTTAATAATTTACCTTGTTTTTATGTAATTTAACAGAGCAGCGTGTTGGGTGTGTTGAGTGGCTTCTACTTTAACTATGACTACAAATTTCTCCATTTAAAACAATCAGAGCTTCAGTCAAGCATCTTATTCTTATGTGATTTTATTTGTTTTGTTTGGGTACTCATTTGTTGTATACACGTAAATGTCCTCTTTTCGCAGTCTATCACAGCCCGCATATCGTCACTCACTTTTTACTTGTCATTGTTATCTGTTACGTTAGCAGCTACAGCTAACCCTGCTAGTCACATAGCTATGGCTACATAGCTCACCGGGCTAACGTGACAGCAGCGTGACGTTTAACAAAAAATGGACTATACACACAAACGCTTTAAGTGCTCGTTTATCGGGGGCCATGTTTTATACATTTTAAACCTCCTTAAAGACCTTCTTTCTGATATGAGCCCCCACTGCTGTTGGTCCTGCTGCGGCACATGGCACAGCTGCTGCCTGGTTGTGACTAGCTGGCACTGCTAGCTAACATTGAGGATAAATGTTATCGCTGCGTTTAACTCACGATTCGCGATCTCGGCGCCCATCTTGTACTTGGTGACCACCAAGTCGTCGGCAACCGTCTGCTCCTGAGTCTCTTCATCTCCAGACATGTTGGCAGTGTGTCCGCGAACTCAAGAGTAACTTTTTTCCCCGGCGGGTGTCAGTCAGTCCCTCTGTGAAGGACCACGCTGCTCTCTGCACCCGCCCGCCCGACTTTCAGCCGGGAGACCACGATCACTAGATCCCGCCCGCTGCCAAAGACACGCTGCGCAGTCAAGATAGTTCACCACCTTCTACTTCTCCTTTGAAGTTTATCGGCAGGTGGAATTGTATGGGTGGCATCCTCTGGAGATACTTCAAAGTTTGTTTGTATAGCACTTTTCATACAAAGTGCTTACACAGTAAAAGAACAAAACAACAACAACACAGAAACTGAGGAAACATCACATGCAATGAGGAAACACCAGAGGTAGAATAAAATGTGAAAATTTAAGAATAAAATTGGTTGAAAGGCTGCACCGTCTAAATCTTCCTGCTAGCTTTCTTTCATCCGGTCTGAACAAAAGACAAAGAAAAGATTATGCGGTGCTTCCCTCATGCTGGCTACTACTAAATGATACCTCCCACTGCAAAGTGTACACACCTGTGATCTGTGATTGTCTGGCACAGAGGTTTATAACCAATGTGACCATAACAAGGATCTGTTAGCCTTTTTTTTATTATTCTTTTATTTTTCTTTATTCCGCTTTTATATTGTGCTATTATAGCGTAAAGTCTAGGGTGACCAAACGTCCTGTTTTCCCAGGACGTCATGGCTGTTTTTATTTATAAAGTAATGAAAGTGTCCTGGTTTTCATTGTTTTTCATTGAATGAAAAAAACTAAAAGATATAGATAGGCTATATATAGATATGTTAGTTAGTCGGTTAGTTAGTTAGTTTTTGTAAGTTTGTAAGAGCTATTTTGTTAAAGCTGGATTGTTAATGTAGCAGAGGTATTTTTATTTTTTTTCTAATACAGAAGAGACATTATTTTTATCATTATTTCATTTGTTATTTTTTGAAACTTGCCATAATAAAACATGCTGAATACGTGTCTTTGGCTATATGTATAAAAAACATCAACAACCAAACAACAAACAAATACTCAGGCTATCATGACACTCAAACGATCAGTCTCAGGTGAATAATATTTTTAAATACAAAAAAATGCATATTTAAATGTAATTCAATATGATCTGATTTCTTAAAAATCAAAAAACACTTCTGAATATTTGTTTTAATCACAATGATTTTGAGGTCAACTCATTCCCTCATAGTGGACTCGAACGAAAGCGTAAGTACGCTGCAGTCAGTCTCTCATTGGTCGAGTCATCTCTGAGTTGCCTCTGACGCTCTGACCCAATGCTCTGACCTCTTCCGCGAATGCGTCACCGGTGCGTTTACTGTCCTCATCTATGTGCTGTTCAGTGCGTTCAGTGTCACTAAATGCAAGCTGGAGTGTAAAATATATCTGGTTTATTTAATCACATTGCAAAATAATTTTGAAAATACAACAAGTAAATCAAATCAATTTGTGATCGAAATGTTGGTATTTTATACTTTTATTTAATAAACACACTGCAAGCCATTATAAAAAAGATCTACATAAATCAATGACAAATGATTGGATATTTGAAAAATAATATTTATTCGTGCTTTAATAATTTGTGTTATAATTTGTACAAAAGATTCCTCCACAGAAATGGACCATATAAAAATATGGATCATCTAATTGCTGCAAATTGCATAATTATTATGATAATATAGCATTATACTGTATGTTGCAACATAAACTTTTCATAAGTCTATTTTTGATCCCCACTTTAGTGCATGATCACACGACGCATTGTGTCTGCTATAATCTTTATTTTGTTGATTGGTAGCCTACCAACTCACAGCTGGTTCCATAAACCTTTATTTACTATAAAACTGTGCAATTAGAGTCATTTTTTATCTTTCATTGCCTGTTGGATGCTGGAAAGAAATGAACAAATCTTGTAAAATAATAATAAAACAAATGTAGACCTGAAGTAACTGCAGCAGTTACTGGGTCTCTGTCCCAGTCCACATTATTAAGTACGTACAGCATCTGGCTTGAGGAACAGTCTGCTGTGCCAGTAGTCTGGGTTGTCAAATGATGTGTTGTTGCTAGGCTCCCCCATGCTAGCACACACCTTGATATATTCCCTGATCCCTGCACACCTGCCACTGCCCATGTCTTCAGAAACAGCCCTCCCCTTCCCTGGGAGGTTCTGGTAGTCTGCCTGTTCCCACCCACTTGATACCACTCCAAATCTGGTCATCTCTTCATACTCCTCTACTTTCTCTGCCCCAGCTGTGAGCACATCTGGCCTGGGCATGACCATACTGCTGAGATTCCCCTTAAGTGTGGGTTGTTTATTTGTGCAGTGGTTCTCTTCTTCTTCCTTGTACTCTTTTTTCGAAACCTCCACTACTTGGTTCTCCTCTTCCCCATCTGTTTCGTCTGTCTCTGCTGCGCTCTGTGCAGATGTTTGGCATCCATGCCTCTCATGTTCTTGATCTTCTTCCTCTGTAGAGTCAGAGTATCTGATGTCCATGTATTCATACTTGCCTATCCCTTGGACTGCCTGTCCTTGGTTATCCACAATTTTGTTCTCACTCTCAGAATCCCAAGTGAGCTGATGTTTCTTTATGGAGTCTCTTTGCTCTGCTGTAGTTCCCTGACAATCCTCATCTACTTGCCTACTCCTTACAGCTGGTTTAACAATTTCCACATGTGTTGTATCCTCTGTAGGTAATGGTGCTATAAAGGTCCGAGAAGGTAGAGGCGAGGTTTTACGACAAAGTGCAACTGGAAAGAAATCTACCTGTGATGAGTTGGTTGCTGCCAAGCACGATGGAGCACCAGGCTCTTTGTTCATGACCTCATACTCATGGGAGGGATTTATCACCACTAGAGACGGATTGTTCTTGGTTGATCTTGAGTTTCTTCGTCCAGAATGAGAAACTCTGCAGACTGTGAGACATGACAGAATGTGCATTTATGCATTTATTATTTATTAAAAGGCAAAAAAACAGTCAAGCAAATACTATGATAACCACTTGAGTTCTCATGATTTACCTATCTCTGGAGTATCAGGTGAACCGGGAAGAACATAACCATAATGGTCCACCTCCTCCTCTTCCCCTGCCATCCACACTTTATATGAAGATGGACTTGATGCTGTTGAGAGCTTCCTGCGCTGATTGATATGGGAATTGCCTCTTTCAGCTCCAAACCAGGCCCTGTGAAGACTCCCGGTCCTTAAATCTTCCTCACACAGCTCTGCCTCTCTGCCTTTTCCCCTGACCTCTGACCTCTCAGGCAGAGTTCGCACTGAGCTTAGACGAGATCTCTGAAACCACAGCTGAGAGCAGAGACATGGATTGATGCAGCATCTCATCAAAATTACCCCTACAAGTACACCTTTTGATGTGTTTTTCTTCTTCAGGCGTTGGCCTACTTGGCAGCGCTGGGTCATAATATTGATTTTATATACCACTTGGCAAAGTTTAGTAATTTCCTGATTAAAGTAAAGTTGTTACAACCAAATGGATCTATGTCATGATTTGTAAGGCAAGTGTCAATAGTTCAAAAATGTCAGAGTATTTGCATGCATTTGTGCAAATGTGTGTGTCTGTCCCACCTGACGGATGCTGTCTACAGGGCTCGGGGTCATTGGCAAGTACCCAACTGGTCCAGCCTGAGAGGTGCCACTCTATAAATTAGGGAAAAAAACATTGTGTGCTGGGTGCTTTTCTGGCTCTGAACCAGTCATAAAAGTATCTCTCTGTCAAACATAAGACTTATTTAATTACCCTGTAAGAACTAATCCTTGAACGTGACAGACTCCAAGATGGTGAGTGTTGAAGAGGAGGAGTAGCCAAACCATCCTCCAGTCCCTCTTCATCTTGGTCATCCAAATCTGCGTCTAGAAGCCCTCGCTCTGACTCTCTTCGGTGAATCTGTTCTGAGGCAGCTTCTCCTCCTTCTACCTACAGAATAACATGAAGGTGTAGGGTTCAAGGTTTCAATCAACGAGTCAGTAGGCTAAACTGTAAAAAGAATGACGATGATGATGGCATCACCTTGATAACAAGATATCTAGGTGGGTCTCTTGCCATGCGAGTAAAGTCACTAGCCAACTCTTTGAAGGTCGGCCTTATATTTTCATCAATCATCCAGCCTGAACAATAGAAGCAAAGTAATTCAGATTAGGTGTGCGTGACTGTGTGTTTGTGTAAACTGGCACAATGTTTTAAGGGCACTCACATTTAACCATGACCATGTAGACATCTATAGTGCAGATGTGTGGTTGGGACAGACGTTCGCCCTTCTCCAGCAGACTTGGCACCTCCTGCGGTTGCACAGATGCATAGGGCTCTGCCCCAAATGACATCATCTCCCACACTGTCACGCCTGTCCAGAAAGAGAGATGCCACATTAAAATTCTCCCTGCCAACATTGACCGACAGCAGCTTTCAAGAGGACAGTAGATTTATTGGTATATACTGTGTAACTCTAAATATACACAGAACCAAAATAATCTTACCATAACTCCAAACATCACTTTGATGACTGTATCTTCGAAATAAAATGCTTTCAAGGGCCATCCATTTAATAGGGGTCTGGATTAGGAGACAAATTACACACAGGATGTCCAGATTTGATTTGATTTGATAACTGAAAGAAACAGTGAAAAGGCCCTAACAGTGTCTTAACAATTCAAAGTGTATCATGAACTAAACATGTCATAACAACCTTGGTGTCTGTGTAGACATATTTCTTGTCATCAGGATAAAGGAGATCTGCTACACCATAGTCAGAGATCTGGACCTGGTAGTCATTCTTCAGTAGGATGTTGCGGGCAGCCAGGTTTCTGTGCACCATGCAGTGCTCCTCTAGGTAGTACATACCCTGAGACACAAACATGTCAATGCTGAAAGCCAATTAATTATGTAGTTTCTCCTTAAAAAGTTTTGTCAGTGCCGGTGCACTCACTTTAGCAATCTGCACACACCAGTTGAGCAGGCGCTGGGGGTCCAGGCTGTTCTTGTGGTGCCTTAGGTGCTCCACTAAGGACCCCTGTGAACTGAGCTGGGTCACCAGTTGCAGACTGGCACCTGGACAGATGCCCAGAAGCCTAACAATGTAGGGGTGGTCTAAGCTACCCATAGACAGCATGTGCTACACAAAGAACATGATCACAAAATATTACATGTATGAAAAAAATAAAAACAGTGTCTTTTTAATATTTGTTCTTTCCTTCTCAACATATTCTGTATTACTGTATATGTCACATTAATTGCTGTTTTCCAAAATGTTTCAGGCATTGCAAACTTTTTCAGGCAAGTCTGATTCTCACATCTGTGATCTCAGTGAAGGTCTGTCGGCCAGAGCTATCCTGGATGATTTTAATAGCCACAGGGATCTTCACTGTCTCTCCCTCTGGAGTCCAAAAGCCCTTAAACACAAATTAAATATACAGCTGCAGTCAAATGAGTAGCTACATAAGAGTCTGTGACTGAGACTGGTTGTACATAAATCAGTGGGTGATGAGTGGATGTTCAAAAGGAAAATTGAGGTTAATGAATACCTTGTACACAGTGCCAAAAACTCCAGAGCCAAGGGCTTTGATTTTTTTCAGATCTGAGGGCCTCAGGATGCGGGCATGAACCTTGGTACCTTTCTCTCCTGGACCCAGTGGCTCAAAGCTCTGCAAAAAACGCAAGGATAATTCCCAGATGGCTGTTTCCACAGTGAACAAACACATACATGTAGCAAAGACAACTTGTAGCAGCTCATTGGGCTGAATAGTCCCCAAAGAGACTCACCTCACCACTCTCCAGGTACCTCCTCATGGCTCTCTTGCGGCGGATAGCCAGACCTCGGTGGTACAACACACCCAGGAAAAACAAAACAAGGCAGAAAATCAAACCAGCCGGCACACCTAAAGCTATGCCTGTGATCTGACCACTGCAGAGAGAAGCAGAGAGATGCAAGTATGGGATAAAAAATTAAAAAGTTCAGAAACAGAGCTAAGTAAAGTTAGATATGACCACATGTTGAGACTAAGATTTGAGTGCTGCAAAATGTAATCAGATCAAACACTTCCTCCTCATGGTTGTTGTCAGGTGAACTTGTTTGTTCCAGTACCAACATGGAATATATTCTTGTGGGTATCATGCACAAATAGCAACAGACCAGTTATGCACTGTAAGTTCCCATAAAGCAAAGTTCCATAATTACTCACACCAACTTAAGCAGAAAAAGTATACTGTGCAAGTGCAAGAAGTCGTCAGTGTGAATAATGTCACTAGTGTAGGAAACAAGTACACAGTACAGTACACAACTAAATTCAATGATTATCTCATCAAAACCTTCAACCCACAGTCCTTTAAAGTACCTGTAATTAAACCATGTCTCAAGATGCCTACTCTGGACCCTGAGGCTTTAGTTAACTATAGACCTACTGTATATCTAACCTCCCCTTCCTCTCTAAAATCCTTGAAAGAGCAGCTGCCAATCAGCTGTGTAACTTTTAACATAACAATAGCTTATTTGAGGTTTTTCAGTCTGGATTTAGAACACATTATAGCACATAGACAGCACTGGTAAAGATACTAATGATGATTTTAATTTCATCAGATAATGGATTTGCCTCTGTACTCGTCCTGTTAGACCTTAGTGTTGACTTTGATACTATTGACCACCAAATCCTGTTACAGAGACTTGAACACCTAATTAATTGGCATTAAAAGAACGACAGATGTCATGTTGATGATTGCTTCCTGTCCTGGACCAACTACTCACTCGACCTGGGCCTGTGTTTCTATCCTCTCTATACCCTCCTCCCTCTCTCTCTAGTCTTGTAGAAACAAGCTGAACTTGAGTTTATGAACTTGGTTTCCGCAAACCATTCCTGAACAATTTTGTAGTGTGGTAGTGTGCATTATTCTGTTGAAAGAAGCTACTGCCATCAGGGAATATTTTGGCCATGAAGGGGTGTTCTTGGTCTGTGACAATGTTTATGTACGTAATGTTTCCCAGCAGAACATCACTAAGAACATTGAACTGCCTCTGCTGGCTTGTCTCCTACCCATAGTGCATTCTGGTGCGATCTCTTCCCGAAGTTAATGACACACATGTACTTGACAGCTTTCACTTTTTCATTTGTGCTACAGGAACTCTTCTGTGGGATCAAACCAAATGGTCTAGCATTCACTACCTGCTCACATCAGTGAGTGTTGGGCATCCCTGACCCTACTGCAGGTATTCTTTTCTGGGACCACTTTATGTAGCTACTGAACACTGCAAATACCCTACAAGAAGACATCTACCCATCACAGTCTGGCCTTTGTCAAAGTCGCTCAGATCCTTATGTTTGCCCTTTTTTTCCTGCTTCCAACACATCACTATTATGTTCCACTCCTTATTAAGTGTCACTGTAATAAGATAATTAGTCACTTCACCTGTTAGTGATTTTACTATTTTGGCTAATCAGTATATATTGCAGCGTAGCATTTGATATTCACCAGCAGGGGGAAACACTCACCTACTAATTGCCAGCATGACTGATTCTAAACAGTCATTCAATCCTGGGCCTGAGCATCTGTAACAGATAAAGATATTATAATCCTCAATGTTCATAGAAAATGTTAATGTGACACTAGGATGGATGNCACACACACACACACACACACACACACACACACACACACACACACACACACACACACACACACATTGTATGAGCCAAAAATCACTTTTTATCAAATTGGGGACATAACTTTTGTTCAGTCTCACCCTTGTGTGCAGTTGTGGTGACATGGCTCACAGTGACCATCTCTATTGGGATATTTGAAGATCAGTCCCCTCTGTCCATCATTTACTCCACTGGGGCAAGAGGACATGCAGTAAGGACCATCACGGAGGTTGGCACAAGCCACACACTCATCTGCAGCCTAGAAAGAAAGGAAAAAAGGAAAAAAATACATTATGACACAGTGAAAGAGATTAAAACCAAGACATAATACAGAAATAGCCATTCAATTGAATTGTAGCTCAGTCAGGGAAATAATCAAACAAGCAAAAATCAAGCATTTTGCTGAGGTTTGTTGTGAATTTTTCATTAGTGTCAGAATGGAATCAAAGGTTTAAAGTTGTTTAAGGGATACAATTTAAATTTTGTTCAAATATAATAACAAATTTCATCACTGTATATTTCACTAGTATTTATATTTTTGTATTAACTGGGTATCTTTTTATATGTTCAGCAGTGGAAATACTCAATTTAGAGGTTGTTTTCTCATCAAGATTTTAACAACTTGACTTGACTTAAATCAAACCTAAACTATAACTGTGATGTCCCCAGTGGCATTTACTTTTATTACTCAGAATGTAATAAAACTATAGCTGTAATACACCATATTCTTCAATAGCCATACCAGTGGCTGTGTGAGGCTGCACTTAAACAGCAGGCAATGGGGTACTTTGAGCTACAGAACCAGTCAAGAGTTTGTTCACATTCCCTTATAAGAAATTGTGTCCAAACTTTTGACTGGTAAGTAAATGCTAATGTTAGCATGTTCATATGCCCATGACAGTGCTAACATGCTGATGTTTAGGTAATGTTTACTATTTAGCATCTCAGACATATTTTACAGGTGTTGGTTTGACACACACATAATATATTTCCAGTCGATAGTCGAATGTATAAGAGAGCTCACACTTAGCCTCTGAGCCAAAATGTCTCTGTTTAAAAGTTACCGGTCCAGTGCAGCTGGTCTCTCCAATCTGAGGTTTGCATTCTGAATGACAGGCAATGCACTCTCCATCATTCCCAGCAAATTCTTTTGGAGTGCTGTGGACACAGTTATCAAAAAAATACCCAGTTAGATAAAATTAATAAAGTCAATATAACAACACACACAACATCAGTCACAAGAATCCAAACTAATATCTACTGACCCGGTATAAAAATTACAGCTGTCCACACATGTGCCATTACGGCTGTAGTTCCTACAGGAGAGACATTGGTCGGGCCCTGGTCCCCAGCAACCAGAGTCTGAGCACAGTGGGTCACATACATGACCTTCTGCAACTGCACAAAAAGCAATGTAAGAAACGCATCAGGTATCTTCTACTGCAATACAATAATATATTTCACATTCACATTTATTAATCTGCAAAATACAGGCAGATGATGAAGAATTAAGTTAAATGTATGTTATCAATGTTTAGGTTTACAAATCATCAGTTGCTTAACGCTGGCCTCAGCTGTTATGTGAATACAGTTTGTTCAGCTGAAAGAATAACAAATCTTATGTGATTCAGTGTGACCCTTACCACACTCCGCCAGTGGCCTGTTGTTGTTGATATTGTTGATTCGAATTCTGCGGCCTCTGAACAACTGTGCCCAGTTTACAGTATGGTGGTAACAGAGGTTGGCATTCTGGCTGACGTACACACTGCCATCACTGATTTCTCGCAGAGAACGTAGACCCAGTGAAGTAAGGGTAGAAATGTGCATCACCATCAGAGAAAAACGCCTTTGGTGGGAGGGTCAAAAAACCAAGGAGGTTACAGAGACAACAACACAGAGTGAAAAACATTAAGGTGAGCTGGAGAAATATTTGAAGCAAATGTCACGAAATTTGTAGGGCCAGTTCACACACACTCACACACACACATTTTCTAATTTTCTAATCTTTTTTTAAAGATTTTTTCAGTACAGACACCTTTATTATACAGCAGGAAATAATTGGAGGCTGTGGCGGGGGGGAGGGTATGCAGCAAAGCACCGTTCCAGAATAGATTCAAACCAGGGTCAGCTGCTTACGAGCAAAGGTCTATGTGACAAGCACTCTACCCCTACACCACCATAGGGCACCACTCTATTCTAATCTTAACCTTAAAACCAAGTCTCAAACCTCAAATTGCCCTTTGAAGTTGTGACAACCAACCAAAATATTCTCACAACATAGCATGTCCTCACAAGGCTTATTTTCAAACTGGTCCTCTCAAAGATGGAAAGACAAGCACACACACATACACACACACACACACACACACACACACACACACACACACACACACACACACGAACAATTAATACCTGCTCACTGCTGTAAAGCATAGACAGAAAGAGGAGAGAGGTGTCAACACATTGCACATTGAGAGCACTTGATGATATGATAGCACAGAAAGCAGTTACTGAGCAGACAGATAGGAGACAGACAGGAGGATACAGAGTGTGTGTGTGAGAGCAGCAGTGACACGTGGTTATGCAACTCACTTACAGTAACATGTAAAATGGATGGATATTAGTTTAGGAAAGAAATACAAATATTAGAGCAGGCCAAAACCATAAAGAGGCTGCTTAGATCGCCTGAACAAGATTTCAGGGGACTTATTTTGTTTTTCCTTATAATTTAATAATAAATCATACAGTTTTAATAGTGTTTAAAATCAGTTTCATAACTGATTAATGGTAAATTTACCTAATTTAATTTTGGGGGTATAAAATCAACCTTTGACTTGATTCCAAAAATCCTCTAACTTGATAGACATACAAACATCAGGTGAATGCTTACTTGTTGAGCGACCTCCCTTGAATGGTAGTAAGACTTGAAAAAACAGACAAATCATTCAGCTCTCTGGGCCATGACTGGATGTTAAGGAAATCTGATGATAAAACACAGTGATAATATTAAAACCGGCCACCTGTTTTTCATGTTTTATGCCACTGATGAAAAATAACATACTTTTGCAGGTTGTTAAGTAGATAAATGTGTTGTTTTTTATGTCTTCCAGTTGTGAAGACAGTAAAATAAAATAGTCTGTATGCTTTATCTTAGGTAATGGGCTAAACCCTGCAGCACCACATAAGCATTATTAATATCAATACACATTACCTGTTATTTCTCGAACAGTGCGGAATACTTCCAGCTTTTTAGCATCCAGGGGTGGAATCTGTTTAAAGTCATCTCTGAGACAGACAAAGATACTGTATGAACATGTTGTTGTTGATACTGTGTTCCAAGATTCTTCTGACGGAACAGAAAATTACCCAAGTATCCCTGTGACCAGGAAATGAAGGCTGCCCTGGATTTTGGTGCAGTTGATGAAGCTGTCGATGTTGCTGGAGTCCACAGTCTGCCTGTGTTCAGCACCGGTGCCTTCACAAACTGTAAGAATGATTAAACACCATCATTAGCTTTTCTCATACAGATGACAGACAAGAAAGTATAAGAGGTTTAAGGTATTTATTAATGTCAACCTTTTGGGCAGAGTCCGTTGCAGAGCTCACACTGCCTCTGGCCCTCTCTCTCCACCTCCATCTTGTCTTGAGGACAGGCACTCACACAGGAACTACCATCCACCACAAAATGGGCTACAGGAAAAAAGAGAAGAAGATCACACAATATAATTTTTAGAAAAGACAAAGGAGTCACTGGCAAGATTTAAGACCCAGCATAATCTCTGGCCTGTGACCACTTTTCTATGTGTTAAAGTATTAAGACCAATATGACACATCAACAGATGCACCAACCTTAAAGAAATCATTAAAGTGTTTCTCGTTGCACAAAAAGTAATAAGAAAACATGCTCAGTGTAGGAAACTCACTGGGGCACTGAGAAACACAGATGGAGCCGTATTGATATTTGGCATTAGGGTTGTTCTCCATTTGAAACGTCTGCTTGTTATAGATCAGAGTCTGGGGACACTGGGGCACGCAGGCTCCGGAGTCATTGAAATGACGACATGCCTATACAGGTACACAAGTCATTTTTTTGATGAAATTTGAAAACATTGACATTTATAAAATGATGGCTACTACTAAAGTCCATTACAAGAAATTAAATACAAAAAAGTCAAGGAACCTAAACAGTTTTGCATGTTTAGTGTCATTAAGTACAAATCATTTCTCGTTTACATGAACTACTGACTGCTTTAGAAAATAAAAACAGCTTTTAGATTTATATCATACTCGCAGGAAAAAAATGATACAAAATGAAAAGAATTAATTGTCTATAACTGGAAAATGTGTGGTGAAAATCCACTTAGGTCCTTTAAGATGTTGACTTCAATGTGTTTATTTCAAAATAAAATCTAATTTGAATGGAAATGAATGACAATTCTGCACTGACAATGTGCTTTGTTTTTGTTTGTTTTTTTAAAAATATGACAAAGAAGTTTGAAAAGCTTCTTGCAGTTGTTGTTGTGACCTTATTTTCTCTCCCTGATATATTCCTATAAAGAGGCAAAGATGGTGCACTTACAAAACAGTCCACATCTAGAGGGCCTTTACATCCCGCTGCACACTCTATGTGACAGCAGTCCCTGGGGCTTGTCCCAAAACAGCGGCCATTACACTGTAGAGCGCACACCGTCTTAGTCACTGTGACACACAGGAGAGATGGGTTGACGAAAGGTCACCAACATGCATGTGTGTGTGTGTGTGTGTTTGTGTGTGTGTGTGTGTGTGTGTGTGAGTGTGTTGTATCTTTGTGTGTTCATCTCTCTGTCTCTTAGCATTTCTCTGTGTCTATAAGGAGAAACATTCAGTGAAGAGAAGGGAGGAAGAAAGAGACAAACAGAGAGAAAAAAGAAAACAGAACACTTAAGCACTCACAGGTCTGACATTGGTTCTTATTTGGCCCCCAGCAGTAATCACCACAAGATTTGTGGCACGGGCCTGAGAGGGAGAGACATTCAAGGAGTTTGTATAAGAAAGAGACACTCTAGAAATAATTTGCAGATTTGTGAAACTGGACCATCCCAACACCAACCCTTCTCTCCATTGTACTGGATGTCAATAGGAGCACTGTTGTCTCTGATAATATCTCTCCAGTAGATCCAGGGGCCATAACTCAGGTACTTGTTGTTAATAATCTCCACTCCTCCCTTCAGAATCTCTGTGAAATGTGATACAAACACGTTGGACAAAGCTTCTGAACATGTATCTAAACAATATTTTTGTTATCAGCAGTTTTGGTCTTTGAGTGCAACGATTCATTATATCAATTAATTTGGTACAGTTACAGTATGTAGTATAGTTTTCATATTTACAACAATACACATCTGCTTAGGCACACTTTTCTTAGCATTGGGTCACAATGCCATCAATTTATAAGAATTTTGCTTTTAATTATTTAATTTATAAGTAATTTATTAACTATTTAACATAGATTTGGATTAGATCAAGTACAATAAACTGTGTGTTACACAAAACTTTATTTGTATTATATTTGTATGCATGTATATATTCCACATAAAACATTTAACATATCTTCATCTTTTGATTTGGGAGGACACCTACTTTCTAGCTGTAAGATTACAAGTGAAGTTTTTTTAGCTTTGTAATTTGATTGACATAACTGCTGTTGTAAGATGTTAGACATTTGGAAAATGAAGGACTAATTAAATTCTTCTAGAGAATGAGCAACTGCCAACTATAACATCTACAATCTGTCTTTTTTGCTCTTAGTACCTGTCAGATTTGCGAGACCCAGCTGCCGCAGACCATTGGAGCCATCCTTGGGATAGTTGAGAAAGACAGAGAGAGCAAAGCGCCTTTCATAAAGGCTTGTTCCTCTGATGACCCGGAGTTGCCCTAATGGAATCTCCTGAAAGTGGTTCATAGCAATGAGGACATAGCCAGTCACCTCGCGGATTGTCTGCAGTGAAGGGAAAGAAGAGGCTCATCACCATAGGAAACAACTGACAGGCTGACATATGTAGAAAGGAAATAGTTTGAGCTACTGTATTTCTATGGTATCTTGAGTCAAGAAAACTGACAGGACTAATAGTGGGAGATTTACTGTATGCCTCTGGCGAGGAGAATACTGGCAAGCAAGTACACTGCTTCATCTTGTACATACATATCAGTTGAGAGACAAGGCATTAGAGAGAGATGAGCTGTACCTTAAGGAAAGAGAAATCCCAGTTACTCTCAATTTGAGTGATTTCCAGGTTTCCCATGATGATCTCACAGCCATCATACCGCTCCTTAATCAGGTTGTATTGATTTTCCTGAGAGCCTGTGGAGCTCAGTCCATTCTGGGTACCAGGACACACCACTGACACACAGAGATGAAAAGATAACAGTGGTTTTGTACATTTTAGTCCATTTACTGCAGACAATGTAGACATAACCACCAAAATCCTTTGCAAACAACACTTTTACAATTTCCCATTTGTCTATAGGCATGAAGATCAGTTAGCAACATTTTGAAACCTTTGTAGCTTTGTAATCCATCACATTTAGTGTGAAGTCTGCTTATTTTTGTCACTGTCATTGCAGGATAATGCAAACAAACAGAATTAGAATGCAATTATAGTTCATGCAGACTTGTGATGATTATGAGTTTTAAGAACCTTTTTATGAATGAAAAATAATATAGCAGCTTGGAAAGGAATAAAGGAATACATAAAAAAAATCATTAAGGATGCATTTCAAAATGATCCAATGGAAAATGATGAGTGAGTATATTTTGTTACTGAGGAGCTAAAACAGGCACTAACCCTGATACAGCCTTTTAAAGGAGAACAAATGGTGAGTGTTTGAGTGATGTGATACGGTTATATTGTTTCTGTGGTATTTATGGGTTTTGTGTCTGTGGATATTCTCATTCGTCCAGGTCATATTATTTCAGGCAACAGTTGAATCAAAATCAACTGGTGGGGACTAGTCAGACTGAAGCGTTAAGGAACTGATGAAGCCACTTGGATAAGAGGCGAAACGTCTTCATGACAAATCTAAGTCCAGTTGATTTTGATTCAACTGTTGCCTGATATGGGTTTTGTGAGTTATCCTGTTGCTGTGGCTGTTGCTGTGTTGGCTGGAGAGTTTGATGTGCTGCAGAGTAAAACAGGCAGGCTGTAACACTGGTACATGGAGCAGTCTAGGCCCGGGGCTGATGGAGTGAGGGCTGAGGGTCGAGGGGATAGAGCTTCTCTCAGACAAAGTGCTTATTGTATTAAAACTATAAATGTGGACAGTGTGTCTCAGTGAATGAAGGGTGATGCAGCGACAGACAGTGCTTCTGTGTGTGTGCATGTGCGTATGTGTGCATCCGAGGGGGTCTGCGTTGCTGAGATCATAACCAATACACAATGGGCCATGTGTGAGTGGGAAATTCTGGCATAGGGAAGGGAAATATCGTGGACGGAAAGGGGACATACACACCATCTCTTACTGACCAACAAAAACAGTGCACTGCCCCTTTATATACAAAGTTAGGCACCTGCAGTAGTCAACAACACAAGTTTCATGAAGAGGCATTTCCTGTTCTCATGGTAAACATGAGCAGTGATGAATCTTAAGTCCATTACCTCCATAAACACTATTCCTATATCATGTATTTTATGGAAAATGTTGCATTATGCCAGACTGTAAACTAAATTTATTGCAGCATATGTCATATCTCAGAACTTATTTATTCCTGGTTACCTTGAGTTAACATGCATGATCATTTTGCATACAATCACCCATGCATATACAAGTGCACACCCCACATAATCCAAACAACTACATAACATCTGAATAGCAAATGAGTGATTATCATTAAACAAAAACAACTATCTGCAGACTACATAAGAACATTAACAGGACATTATCCTCAACTGTATTTTACAACTGGAGCCATTGCCATGCAGACAATTTAATTCTCACTAAGGCATTAACATTACTAAGAGTATGAAAAGTGGTCTCAAGCGTAAGCAATAACAAAAAATTCACATAACTATAAACGCATTATCTTTCTGGTTCAAGTTTAATATCTCTAACAGCCTTAGTGTAGTTAAGGCAACCAGGACAAGCTAGACAATGTTTCTGATATGGAAATGTAAATCTCTTACCTTCATGGGTTTGTGATAATGCTGTTGGTAGACTCCACAATAATACCACGCTCAGTAATATGGCTCGCCACTGATTCATGTTGATGTTAGTCTGTTTAGTGAGATATTACCATATCATACAAGTCTGGCTAGCAGAACTTTTAACAGTTCATCTGTTTCAGGAGAATATTTTTTAAAGTCCAATATCATCTAATCAAAGTGAAGGAAGAATGTCAAATCCTTCTTCAACACGTCGAACAGTAATTCGAGCAGATAAAACGCGCCAATTGCAACACTGGAAACGACGAACAAGTGGCAGTTCGTTTTGACGACGGGACTTCCCTCTCAGAGAGTGACATGTGATTGGCCGGGAGCCCGATTTGTTCACCAATCAGAGGTTGATCCGTCTTTTTTTCCTCCCTGAGCGAGCTGTTAGTTAAATGGGTGCAGTGGGTACAAAACAGGCCAAAAACTGCGAAATTTCCGTGCAATACACCTTGCTTACTGACACTGTAGAAGCACCAGTGCCATAGATAGCATTATATGAGAAAGATGAAGCTGAATAATCATCAGAATATCAATTAATCATCAGACTGACACCTAATGTAAGCACTGTAAGTATTAATGGTGTTGTTAAATCAAAATGTGAAGCTTCTAACATGGTAAACAAATGTGTGTGACATAAACATGCATCAGTGTGAACACCATGTACCCTATACAACCTTTTTTATTGGTTTCATGTTGTCAGCTGCTGCATGTGGAAGCAAGTTGGTCCAGGGCTGAGTGGCTGCACTGTTTTTCCCCCTAAAGAGCAGTATTGTCCCCGCAGTCCTGTCAACTGGTTAATCACCTCTTTGATGCGTATGGAGCAGCCTGTCACAATGGGCACATTGTCAGATAGTCAAGTGACTTCTGAACCCAAAACAAGAACATGCTTAATTTGAGAAAATGGCCTCAAAGCAGTCGAGATTCCTGAACATGAAGCTGTGAATGAAAAGGGGACAAGTCATTAATGGAATAAAAGCAATAGCTATTTCTGACGAATGTGTAGTTCATCTTATATGAGTGACCATTCCCTGTTTGTTTGAATTGATCTTTCTGTGCAACAAGTAAACAAAAAGTAAGACAGT